>CAKKXW010000090.1:16981-37418 GCA_920937365.1 Sphaerophoria rueppellii | reverse complement strand
CTTCATTCAGATTCTTTTCTTTTTCTTGTTTTGAATTTGAAAAACTTGGACTTGGTTTACCAGCAGATTTGATTTCTCTTTCAATGAAGCGAACATCACGACTCTTAATGATTATTCGTGTACCCTTCTTCCAAAGACGGTAGGCCTTAGACTCTTCCGAGTAGCCAATTAATACGTATTCCTCGCTCCGTTGATCAAGTTTGCCCCTTTTTGAGTTTTTAACTAAAACGAAAGCACTGCTCCCAATTTGTCGCAAATGACAAACATTTGGTACTCTACCAGTCCAAATTTGTTCTGGAGTTCGGTTCAAGTTCAAAGAAGTTGGACAACGATTGCGTACATAGGCAGCAGTATTGATCAGTTCGGCCCATAAGAAGGATCTGCTTCATTTTCATATTCAAGATTCATTGCTTCACGCCATTCATCATAATGTATTGAATTTCTTGCCTCCTGATAACTTGACGGATCATCTTCTTGTGCATGAAAGGCTTTTTCAACCTCATTTAGAGTTTTTTGACGTTGGCGGCTTCTTGTACGATGAGCTACGAATTCAGAATCTTCTTTCTCTTCGTTGTATACATGACGGTGTTCATTTGAATTTGGTTTTGTGGACTCAATATTTTTCTCTTCATCATTATTTTCTTCATCCATTTTTTCCAAATTAATATATCCTAAATAAAAATTTTCTTCTGCATGCTCATTTTCCTTTTCATTAAAATTTAAACATTTATTAAAAACTTCTACGTTAAAATTTTCTTCTCCATTCAGATTCTTTTCTTTTTCTTGTTTTGAATTTGAAAAACTTGGACTCTTAAATAAACAAAGACTTTTCGTGAATAATCGTCGATAAAAGTTGCGAAGTATAAACTTTTCTGAATAGATTCGACATTAAATGGACCACAAAGATCCGTGTAAATGATTTCCAATAAACATCTTGAAGATTTTTCGACTTTGCATGAAAAGAAAGTCTTGTCTGCTTTTCTCTATAACAAGTTGAGCACTGAAGTTTATTGTTTTCAAAATTCGGAAGACCACTAACCATGCATTTCATTTTAAGCTGACGAAGTGATCCTACATTAAGATGTCCATACCTTCTGTGCCACGTTTCTAAATTACTGTCCGACTGTGGAACTAAGTTACAATTTTCACTTGTAAGCTTCTTTATTATCATATAAAGTCTTCTTCTTAGTTCTGGTATAAAAAGTGTTCTGTATAGATGAATGGATTTCTGTTTACCATCAACCATTGTGTCAAGCTTCACAGTTCCTATTTCCTTGATGTTTGCAAACTCTTTGTTAGCTACCTGCACCAAACCAGAATAACTTTTTTCTAAGTCAATAAAGTCATCTTCGATGCAACACATATGTGAGGTTGTACCGCTATCTATATACCAATTCATTTCCTCATTAATTTCCGTAGTATTGAATGAACTTTGTGTTGGTACATAGTAACAATGCTCAAAAAATTCAGATGCTACAAAACTTTCCTCATTTGCTTTTTCCTTTTTGACAAAATGCAACTTTTCTTTAGACAATCTGACTCGACAATCCTTCTTCATATGTCCTTTTTTTCCACAGCGATGACAATTATATTGAAATGAGTTTGAAATACCTGGGTTTTTGCTTTCCGGCCTTTTGGGGTGGAATTTAACCTTCAGAGCTTCATCTTTAACCTCACCATTTGACTTCTTCCTTTGACTTACTTCCAGCAATCGCGCCCGTAGAACATCAATTTTCGGGAAATCAGAGGCAGCATCGAATGCAGTTTGAATGTCCTTATAGCTCTCGGGTAGACTATCCAGTAAAATTGCAGCCAGCAAGTTATCATCCAACTTTGCATCCATTTCCAACAGTCGCGAAACAACAGAATTAAATTGTATTAGGTAGCTTTCCATGCTTTGATTTTCGGACATTTTTATGGTAACTAACTTACGAAAATCTTGAACTTTTGTTCTGGTATTTTTCCTGTTGTAAGTAGCTTCTAGAAAATCCCAAATTTCCTTTGAAGTGGCGAGCGATTTTACCAAAGATACTTGAGCCGGTTCCATGCAGATAATCATCTCACATCTTGCATCCAGATCTTTATTCCTCCATTGTTCCAATAGTGCTCCTTCATTTGGTATTTCTTCTTTATTAGTTACAATTGATAGCAAGCGATTCTTATGTAATAGTGCCTCCATCTGGGGCTTCCACGTATCAAAATTATGTCCATTTAGTAATGGAATTTTCCCGATGAAATTAGTCATTTTGAAATAATTTTTAATTTAAAAAAATGTTACGATTCTATATCTTTAGAGCATATGATGGGTCTGGGCCCATAACCTGTTAAAATTATTAGACGAATATAAAATTATAAAAATTATTATTATTCAACGACAATATGATGTTTAAAGTTTAAAGGTTGAGGAAAGAGTGAACATATTATAAATTAAAAACAGAAATATGAAATTAAGAATTATTGACATTAATATTGATTAGGTTGTAAGCAAAGTAGAATGAAACTGAGTATCATGTAATTTAGAACATTATTCTAACACAACCGTCAGTTTCTTCAAGGGAATGTGATATGTCATATGTACGCCTATTTTGCTGGAGAAAATTCAGGAGTTAAAATCATGGACCTGGAAATTTAGAAAGGAAACATGTTTCCGAGTACATATTCCCCAGTAAGTGAACGTGCTGACCTACACCTTCAAGTGATGCCTCTGAGAGGTTCTTGTCAATTTATTGGCATAAACCTGCGGACGTAGGCAGCTTTAGTCTAATGGAATTGACGGATTGAAGCAGGACGTATAATGAAGATTGATGCGATCCTTAAAAGATAATATACATATCTAAGGATATATTAAATGAGGAAAAACGATCAAAGAATACCGAAAGTGGATAGACGTTAATGAAATTAGACGCCCAGTTGGGTATATCCCTTGATTGGCTGGTTCATCCCTTCAATCAATATGGATATACTTGACAGAGGGTGAGCGGTGCCCCTCATCCGCCAGTTGGATAAAAGCTGCAAAACTCAAAAGATCACAAAAATGAAACAATGTCTGTATAACGAATGGTTATACAGAACCAAAATGTGACACCAACCCCTCACCCAGGGGCAATTGGGTACTGCGGGTAGTGAGGATTTGCCACCTCACTAGTGGGATGGACCTTCGCGGGGGTTGTGGTTGTCTGAGTTTGGCCTCAGCTGCTGTTCGCAAACGGCTCTTCTTTCGGTGACTGAAAGTTGAGTGCAGTTTCCGTGACCGGATAACGGCTCTTCTTTCGGTAAACGAGGGTTGAGTGCAGTTCCGTGTTTTGCCTGAATAGTAGTCTAGAATCAAACCAAGATGAATAAGGGCTGGCACTAATTCAATTGGTACTGGTGTGAACCCAGTTGCAGGGTACCCGCTTCTTTCTTTTGAAAGTTGAGGTGTGCTTTTGTAGCTGGTGGATCATCAGGGTGAATGTCAACACTTAAAAACGACACCTGTGTGAGTGGTCACACGTCAGATAAGGCTAAATTGCTAGGTGCTGACGTTAATCAATTCATGCTTCTGGAGAAAATTCAACTGAAAACGCGGATTAATTTGCTCATGAAATCAAAATGTATATTGAAACCCATACACAAGGTCCTGTTGTTATTCTACAATGGTTTTTTGAACACAAAAAATCAAAAGAATCAAAACTTGTGGATTTTTTTATTTCTATTGGTTTCTATTCTATTCGAAAAATTATACACTGGTATAAAAATTCGAGAATGAAAAAAATCAACGATGAAAATAAACCTCCTGACCATAAATTACCTACATTTCCACTCAGCACACAAATCTCAAACAAACCAAACAATATTTCTCGATTTACTTACAAGCGCCATGAAAAATAGAGTGGTGATTGCAAGCGATTCTTCTTTCAATCAGTAAACTCGTTTGAACTCGTTTGAAATAAGGGATGACTTGTAAATAATTTTACTCATGAATAAAAAAACTCGAAATTACTTGTTTGATGGTTGACTCAGTTTGATCAAACTCGTTTTTTTTAGTAAATACCCGAAACTTACAAGCGATACTTGACTCATTTTAATCTCTGATCCAGATTAAACTTTTTTCATCACTAAAAATAACCTAATAAAAAACATTCATTCTAGTATGCCATTTAGAATAACGAGATTTTAGTGTAGATTAATAGAAAGTCACTTACAGTTTTCCAATCCCGATTTGTGTTTTGGCAGGCGTACCGCGTGGCATTGTTTTTTTTTTTTTATTTGAAAGCACTTGACTGAACGCAGCTTCAAAGAGATTTGCATGTGCGGTTATGTTTTTGCAATACACCAGAATCTGTTTTAAATTTTTAAACACCAGGAGAGGAAATAACGGTACTTTATTTTCTTCTGAATTTGCTTCATCAGTGATGTAACTCAATAAAAAAATAGGAGTCACTCCTATTGTAGGTTTTCTTTTAAATTCATTTTTTTCGGGTGCGGTTATACTTATGCAAGGCACTGTATGTACCTAAAATAAGCAATTATGTACAGGGATTATGCTGAAAATTATTCGTCTATGGGCATGTTGGCCAACAAATCCACGGTTTATGAAATATTTTGTAAACCGTGAACTTACGGCCAACATTTTGGCTGTGTATGGGCAAGTTTACAACAAATTTTGAAATTTATCAACATGTTCGTCGTGTATGGCATTGTGTGACAACAATTCGTCATTTGTGTATTTATTTTCATTGCGTTAACATGTCGCAAGGCAAAAAATTAAACATGCTATTGCATAATCCGCACTTTTATTGCACATCTTGCCTTCACGACAGTCACACGAAATATGAAGTTTATAAACATGTTGGTCCGTGCCGTGTATGGCAAAGCGCTGCCCAACAAATCACACCAACATGTTCGCCGTGTATGCCTAGCTTAATGGGGAAACCCTTAAAAAAACGCATTTGGTATTCTACTTCCATTTGCAATGTAGAAAAAAAATACGATTTTGAGTAAAAAAATGTTTCAAACATTCTGTTAAGTTTTTTTTCTTATATGAAAAATATAAAAATTTATTCACTTAAACCCGTTTCATACATTAGCTAATCAATCACCTCTTTTCTAAGCTGCAGGTTGTAGGTACTTTCAAAACCTTTATTTTAAGATTCAAATTCAATGACATTAAAGGTTCAGAAACAAGAAATGATCCAAATATTCAATTTGAAAACAAATTTCTGCAGCCTCAACCTCAACCTCAATATTCTATCGAATAGCCAGGCCTTTACTTAAAGTTAAATATTAATATATTGGTTTTCTGGCACACATTATGAAATCCTGCAACAAAGCATATCAATCAGAGTATATCTAATCAGGCGTAAAGCCACTCTCTACGTGGTTAAATTTTTTTCTTACATATTTGGTCTCACATACTTGGGAAACAGACGGTAAATCTAAAGAAGACAAAACAAAAGGATTACAAAAAACAGGGACAAAAGGAGATCGGAAACTGACTTACATTTCACTTACTAGATCCCGCAATTTTCATCATCATCATCATCATCATCATCATCATCATCATCATCATCATCATCATCATCATCATCATCATCATCATCATCATCATCATCATCATCATCATCATCATCATCATCATCATCATCATCATCATCATCATCATCATCATCATCATCATCATCATCATCATCATCATCATCATGTTATTCATGAATTTACAGAACCTTAACAGTTCCGAGGAACTAGTTCCGACGACCAAAAGAATCATGCCATGTTCGTTCCGGTATCGGAACTGTTTTGTCAACACAGAACCTCTGCGAAGAAATTGAGAAAGCCACCAGCGAGAGGGAGTATAAGGGGGAAAACCCCCAGATATCGCTCCAAGTTCCAACAAGAAATATACATATGCAGACTAGCACTCCACCTGCGTTGCCACTATCACTTAATGCTATCCAGCAGCAAACACCCGGCAACATCACACACGAAAAAGCTTCACCTGCTACAAATAATCAGCAACCGCAGAGCACGAATCCTGCCCAAAACGATCGGGCAACACACTGTTTGAATTGTAAGCAGCGAGGCCATACGAAGAGCAACTGCCGGCGCCTTTTCAGACTGTTCTGTTCTTATTGCGGCGAGGACGGACGTCTTACCGATGACTGCGCCTGTCATCCTCATAGAGCATCAATAATAAAAGAAAGACGAAGGGTGGAGAATACGGAGGTGGAGATTACCTCAGTTATGATACCCGAGTTGGAATCAGAGAATACTAATAACCGATTGGCCAGCGATGACCGTGGATCGACCAGTCAGGCGTCGGCCTGAAACGAAGTAGTACCTCGGGCAACCCTGAGGCGCTGTTTTATACCGGTAGATAAAAGCTTTGTTGGATACTGGGGCTACTAAATATTTTTTTAATACAAAGACCAGGCAGATATTACAAGATAATAATACTCCAGTCCGATACCAAGACCACACGACGCAGATGGCAAATGGAAACCCCGTAGCTAGTCATGAACATTATACACTGACGTTATATTTTGATGAGAAACCAATAGTAGGAGAATTAACCTTCATGAAAGAGCTTACCGAAGAGATGGTTATAGGTATGGACTTACTGCATAAAGTGGGGCTAAGGTTGACACTGTGTGGTAGAGAAATACCTCTCGCAGGCGATTCAAGACAGGTAAGGAAGGACCGTCTCTGCTTGCTAGGGGGAGTGCCCCTATCATGGCAACAAGAAGAGAGTCTGACAAACCTGCTCGATTTGGAGCTCCCTAAGTTCGATCGATTGCCTAAGACGACAAATGCTGCCGTACACCGTATTCAGCTCAAAACCGGCCAGCCTTTTAGACAAAGATATTACCCGAAGAACCCGGCAATGCAAAAAGTTATCGACGACGAAATCAACGACTTACTGGCAGACGATAAAATCGAACCCTCTAATAGTCCATATAGTTCCCCCATTGTGTTGGTTAGAAAGAAAACCAGTTCATGGAGAGTTTGTGTTGACTATCGCCAACTTAACGCCATCTCCGTGATGGACGCGTACCCGCTTCCTCAAATCGTCGCCATACTCGACAAGTTAAAGCGGGCAAGATTATTTCAACCATCGATCTCAAAGAAGGGTATTGGCAAATTCCTTTAAACCCCGATTCCCGACCCGCCACTGCTTTCACAGTCCCTGGACGAGGTCTCTACCAATGGAAAGTTATGCCTTGTGGCGTAAGTTCCGCTGCCGCTACGTTCCAACGCATGTTGGACAACATAATCGGTCCAGATATGGATGAGTATGCGTTCGCTTATTTGGATGACATAATTGTCGTGAGCGGAACATTCGAAGATCACCTAGAGCACTTGAAGGAGTCGTTTGACAGACTCCAGAAAGCGAATCTGAGAATAAACAAGGACAAATGTGAGTTTTGCAAAAGCGAACTGAAATACTTAGGACATGTGGTGAGTGGCCTTGGCATAAGCACCGATCCGGACAAGATCGCAGTTAGAGAATTGAAAGCTCCTCGTAATGACAGGAAACTTCGGCGTGTGATGGGAATAACCTCTTGGTATCGGAAGTTCATAAAGGATTTCTCCATGGTAGCTACTCCACTGACGAAAATTCTGAAAAAGAAGCAAGAGTGGATATGGGAAGAAGAGCAAGAGGCGGCGTTTTTAGAATTAAAAAGAAGACTAACAGAAGCACCCGTTTTAATGTGTCCCAATTTTGATCTGCCTTTCACATATCAGACGGACGCTAGTGATTACGGGCTGGGAGTGTTGTTGACGCAAAGTGCGGATAATCACGAGAGAGTCATCGCATACGCCAGTAGAACACTTACCGATTTAGAGAAAAGGTACTCCGTCACCGAAAAAGAGTGTTTGGCAATACTGTTTGGCATACGGAAAATGCGACCGTACCTCGAGGGTTACCACTTTACCGTGATGACCGATCATCACTCTTTAAAGTGGCTCCACTCTCTGGACAATCCTTCTGGGCGTTTAGCACGTTGGGCTATCGAGCAACAGCAATACGACTTGGAAATCAAATATCGTAAAGGGACGACATCGTCGCAGACGCATTATCCCGAGACCCGTTACCGTTTGACCTTAGTGAGATATCAATTGCAGCGAGCAGCCCACAGGATTGGACCCAAAAACCTTTCAATCAAGTACTCCATGACCCAGAGAAATACCCCGAATACCGGATAATGGAAAACCAGTTGTACCGAACATTTCCAGCACATCCACTGTCGAAACAAGACTCGGATTGGAAGTTGTATGTGCCTACCGCCGAAAGACAGGAAGTTCTCTATTATAACCATGACGCAACCACGACCGGCCATCTAGGGATAGCTAAGACAGCTTACAGAATCATGAAATTGTACTACAGGCCTGGAATGTATCGAGACTCCAAATATGGCCTCCCAGCAAAAACCTAGGGGGTTAATGCATACGTCCGATCAACGAAAGGAAATACCATGATGTTGGTGATGGTGGACAAGTTCACCAAGTGGGTATAAGCCGTTCCACTTCGAGGAGCCACTAGCCAGGCCGTAGTCAAGGCCCTCAGGGAGCGTGTTATATCACATTTTGGTGTACCTCGGGTGTTGCTGTCTGACAACGGTAGCCAGTTCACTAGTTCTCACCTTAAAAATTTTCTGCAGGAAATGGGTATACAGCAGAGGTTTACCGCACCTTATTTCTCGCAAGAAAACCCAACCGAACGAGTCAATCGAGTATTGAAGACGATAATCGCCCAATACGTACGCGAGAACCACAGAGCCTGGGACGAACACCTCCCCGAACTCTCGTTTGCAATTAATATGACTAAATACGATTCCACTGACGAGGAACCAGTTTTTGTAAGACATGAGAGGATGAAAGCTTTCAATCTCTTAGTTAACAGTAATCTGCAAACAGCAGCACAAAAACAAGCACGCGTATATAATCTGAGACACAGAGCATGGAAACCTAGTATTGGTGAACATGTGGACAAGAGAGTTAAAATGCTCTCCTCCGCCTCCCATCACTTCACCGAAAAGCTAGCTCCGAAGTATGAAGGCCCTTAAGAAGTCATACGATTTGACTCACCGTTATAGCAGTGTTTCGTAAACTGCAACAAGATAGAAAAAAGAGCGCTATAGTGCGATCACATGTGAAAGAGCTAAAGGGTTTCGCTCCGCGAGAATTTGCGTCAACCGTAAATTCACATTTTTCGTTCATTCAGTCACCAACCACCGAAGCAAGCACATCAGTAATAATGGAGCACTCTAGCAAGGAAGACATCGCGCGGCCATAGACGCAAGCTACTCGGCCGGCCAGGATGAGGCCTACAACTAAGGAAGCCATTTTCTTGCCCAGGCCTCCAGCAGGGAAAGAGCCTCCTTTGACAAAGCACGCCGAATCCAAGCGTCGAGGTGACAAATTGGGACAGTTGAGGCGAAGTAGCCTAAAGGCCCTGTCCCATAGCACCACTAGCAATAAGACTATGGTCACCACCGCAGTCAGTATGGAACCTGCCATCAACATCGCTTCCACCGTCGCCAGGGCTGACACTAAAAAGACCAGGGATGAACGCCTATCCACATCAACAGCTGCCGCCGCTGCCCGTTCGACTACCACAGCTTCCCGAACCACCGATCCTTACAAAGCACGAACCGCCGCAACAGCCAAACATCCCATCGAAGACAATGGTGAGGATACAGATCGTTCCGTAGCTGCCATCCGAGCTACTGCCACCGAAGCCCGTTCCATCTCAGCGGCTGGTAAAACGGTAACCCACTCCACACGCGACCAACAGAAACACAATCGCTCGAAACAAACACCGTCGCCAACCCTGTCGTCACAGTCAAACCTACGGGAGCCTGACAGAGCGGCCAATGCTCCCGTCTGTTTCAGTGCCTATACCGACAAAAACACCAACTCTGTCACTGCATCGATGGGAGTCGGAACAAGAGTCACCACTGGCTCTTCTGTAGCCTCAATAACATCACAAGCAAGCAGGGCCGTGTTCCAAAATATACGAGTGGAGGACATAAAGTTTCCAATCCTATTAAAAACAGAAAGAGTAAGAGACGAGGGAAGAGGTAAAGAGGAGCCGTTTGAGCAAGACGTTTTCAAGGGCATAGCAATTAAGAGCCACCCCTTGTATGATCAAAGGAGACACCGACAACGTCTGTATTTCACGCGCCGGCAGGGTAAGGTGGAGGCCAGAATTTTGAAACCAGGGTTGGCTTTACTCTTTCAAGCTAGTAGTGGAGCAAAGAAGAGGGTGTCTTTCGAACAATAGAGGTAGAACGTGGAACCGAACAAATTTTATGAAGTTTTTTTTTATTATTATTGGAATTGTATTTTGGTTTTCCTTGATTTATAAGAAGATTTTGTTTAAGTTCAAAGAAGTATTTATTTTTTTTTTTTTAATAGAGGAATATGAAAAAAAAATGGAAGAAAAATTCATACACTCAACTACTAATTTCCGGTCAGATAAAAGCTTACACAGACGAGACAGTTCTCGTCTCCGAAGGGGGAGTGGTATGTAACGAAGCGTTCCATGCTCATCTACTTTTTTTTCTTTCACAAACAAACATGTGGCCATCAGCGTCACCGCCCATGTATGCCATCAACAATAACAGCCGACATGATTTCCCACTCGTTCATATATAATTTTACCATCCGGTAACCTGCACGAAGCTACCAAAACACAGTCCGCCGTGGTGAGAATAACCATCCAATCCCAAGTAACAAAAACCAGTCCGCTGCCGTGGTGAAAAGAGTAATCAAAAGTTGAGACGCTAGTGTGGTGGAATAATAATAAGCCACCTCGGGAAGGAGAATTAATATCTCGAGTCAGTCGCTGTCTGACCGCGTAGCAGTTCGGATCGTTGCCGTGAGTAAGTGGTTGAATATTTTTAAACTCTTTGGAACTTCTCCCCACCAGTGGTAAGGGGTTTCACTGGTATTATTATAATCAACCACCCTCTGCTCGATATTACTTTTTGAAATCAGTCGATGTTCAGCAGCAGGCCGGCTCCGAGAGGTAATTTATTAAATAAGTCCGATATTACACGGCGCATGACTTTAATGCGCAAGTCTTGTTTATTTCCTTTTGAACAGACATTCCGTAACGCTCAAGTTATTACACGAAGACTTTTTCTCATTTTAGAACTGCGCATGTATTTGACATTTATGTTCATTTCTTTTCATTTCTTCTTTGCTGATTTGAAAAATAATTATATTTTTTCAAATCAGCAACGTATTTTTCAAGTCAACAACGATTTAAAAAAAAAATAATTTCATCCGTACTCATAAACGACATAAACTTTCAAATTACGAACATGAAATAAAGCAAATCAAAAAAAAAAAGAAAGAGCAGAAAGCGGGAACGTTAGAAACATGCTAGGAAATTTCAACCCGTGCATGTTCAGAGAGATCTATTGCTGTTTCATCTTTTTGTTCTTCCTTTCTCTTTCGCACTTCATTGATGCGAGAACAAACATGCGCCGTGTAATACCGGACTTATTTACTTTTCTTGAAGCTTCCTCCCACCAGTGGTAAGGGGATTCAAGAGTATAAGGTTTATTTCTCGTGCCACCAGGGGCCGTACTAGTACCTGCAGATCCAAAGAATTGTTTCCCTGTACCCTCACACTGAATCGTTATTACGGGCGATTTCAATGTACACAATTCTTCGTGGCTTCTCCATTCGGGCCAGACAACATCCGAAGGAATGTGTGCTGAGATCTTTACTGAGTTTAACCATTTTACTCAGCTTGTCACCGAGCCCACTCGAAGATCGGACATTAATGGCCAAGCGGAAAATACTCTTGACTTGTTTCTTACTTCTGACCCTGATGAATACACTATCAATGTATTAACGCCTCTAGGCAGATCAGACCATAGTATTATATCTGCAAATTTCTCGTGTTAAGCTAATCCAGTTAGAGAAAGAGCTCCGAAGAGAACCGTCTGGCAATACGAGAAAGCCAACTGGGACGGTCTCAACAACTTTTTCCGGATCTTTAACTGGTCACTATGATTCCTCGATAGTGACGTAGACTCCAGCGCAGATATGATTACTAATATGATTATTTTGGGAATGAACACCTTTATCCCGAATAGGGTTAAAAGCAACAAACCCAAGGAAAAGTCATGGTTTCATTCAAGCTGTAAAGAAGTTATCAAGGAAACAGAAGTAAAGTTCCGGTGTTTTAGAGCCAACCGAACTGAGGAAAACCGGAACAAGTTTAAACAAGCCAGGAAGTCCTGCAATGCTCATATTCGTCGGACCAAATTTTTAGACGACCAAAAATTAAGGCAAAAAATACTGCAATGTCCCAAAGGCAGTAAGAATTTTTGGTCATTTGTAAAAAATATGAAGAATTCTTCTTCTTCCCCGGTCCCCACGCTTGTTGACAATGAGTCAATGACACTCCAGTTGTTAGCTCTCTCGCGAAAGCTAACCTTTTCGCTAGGCAGTTTGCCGCCAACTCTTCGCTGCCAGAGATTGTCATGACTCCGCCTGTTCTTGAGCGCGTCAATGGTTCCATGGGACAAATCTTCTTCCGCAAACGTGCTGTGGCGAGAGTCCTAAAGGATCTCAACATACATAAATCCGATGGTCCGGATGGTATCCCCGCTATTGTTCTGAAGAGGTGTTCTTCCACGCTGGCAAAATCCTTGCGTAAGCTTTTCCATCTATCCTATTCTTCTGGTCTCGTTGGAAAACAGCATTTGTCCAGCCAATCCCAAAAAAAGGCGAATCTTCTTCTCCCTCCAATTATCGTCCGATTGCACTTACGTCCCTTCTTTCTAAGGTCATGGAAACGCTGATAAATTATCAGCTCAAGAAATATATCGAAGACCGAAAGCTTCTTAATGACCGGCAGTACGGCTTCCGCAGCAACAGGTCCACTGGTGATCTGATGGTCTATCTCACCGAACAGTGGAACAAATCTTTACATCGTTCTGGAGAAAGTAAGATTGTTGCGCTTGATATTTCAAAGGCATTTGATAAAGTTTGGTATCTTGCTCTTTTATCGAAAATGCGTGATTTCGGTATCGACGAATCCCTCCTTCGTTGGATTAGAAACTTTCTTTCGAACCGTTCAATACAAGTTGTGTTGGACGGATTCAAGTTTGAAACCCACAATATAAATGCTGGTGTGCCCCAGGGCTCCGTTTTGTCTCCGACCCTCTTTCTCATTTTCATCAATGATCTCTTGTCTGTAACTTCTAATGCAATTAATTGTTTCGCTGACGATAGTACCCTTAGCTTTTCTTATTCGTTTCCAGACTCACACCCCTCCTCTTCGGATGTGGAACTGCAAGGGCAAAATATGAAAGCTCATTAAACTCTGACCTAAACAGCATTGTACAATGGGGAATAAATAACCGCGTAGAGTTTAATGCTTCGAAAACACAATGCTGTCTTGTATCGTCAAAACGAGACATACCCCCCTTGCCACTGACCATGAGCGGCACTTGCATCAATGAGACCAACATCTCGAGTGGAGCGAGCACATATGCGATGTCGCCAAAAATGCCGCAAGATGTTTAGGTTTCTTAAGACGGTTCAAGAAATTTGTTTCCCTTTCTGATCTGGCTATCATCTACAAAACCTACATACGTCCAAAGCTTGAGTATAACTCCCATGTCTGGGCTGGTGCAGTGACATACTTAAGTCTTCTGGACAGTATCCAAAAAAGAGCATTCAAGATGATTGGTGATCATACCATCGTTGAGTCATTTACATCTCTCGAACATCGCCGTAATGTCTCATGCCTCACCCTATTCTACCGTTACTTTAACGGTATTTTCTCTAATGAAATAGCCAGTTGCATTCCTCCCCTAAAGATATTCAACCGTAATACCCGCGCCTCCAGGAATGCCCATCAGTTCACCCTTGATCCCAACTTCTCTATACTTGAGGTCGTACCCTCAAGTATAGAGAATCATTCTTTAGCCGTACTACGCGAATGTGGAACTCCCTTCCACACTCTGTCTTTCCAAATCATTGCAATGTTCAGGAATTTAAGACCAATGTTCACCGGCACCTCCTCTCCAACTCCTTTCATATTTCCTAAAGCACTCACTGTGTCTCTGGCATAATAAGGGCATAAAAAACCCCTTGAGTGTGTGCTAATTATAAACAAAAAAAAAAAATCCACAAGAGCTATTGCCTGCTGTATCAGTGCTACCAGGGGCCAGTAATCCTGCTGTTTTGCGTGCCACCAGGGGCCGTACTAATACCTGCAGATCCACCAGAGGTACTGCCTGCTGTTTTAGTGCTACCAGGGGCCATAAATCCTGCTGTTTTACCAGAGCTATTGCCTGCTGTTTTAGTGCTACCAGGGGCCATAAATCCTGCTGTTTTACCAGAGCTATTGCCTGCTGTTTTAGTATTACCAGGGGCCATAAATCCTGCTGTTTAACGTGTGTCACGGACGAATCTGGCTATCAACAGGCGAACCTGGCTATCAACGTGCGAACTCAGCTGTCACGGACGAATCTGACTATCAACAGGTGAACCTGGCTATTAACGAGCGGACCCGGCTATCAATACGACCCCTTAGTACTGTTGAGAAGTCTTATTTGTAAGTATTTGATCGCGGGCACGACTTTCCTCGATGAAGATCGGTACTGGACTGATTTTTGGTCGGTCGTAGTAGCTCTATTTGTAGTTCAATTCTAGTACACCACTTATCGGTACAGTGTGGCGTCGCAAAAGGTAGTATGTAATTTGGTTGTACATTAAGTACTTAAGAATGGAAATGATAGTATGAAAGAATTGATATATGCTAGTACACTCTTATTGGTCCGATAGTCGTACATGAAGTATTTTAGTAGGGAAGCGGTATAGGTAATGGAATGATACATTACAGCCCCCTCCTACTTCGGAGACGATAACCTTCTCGTCTTAAAAGCCTGGGTTTACTGGTTTTATTTTAATAATACAAATTTGTTTGTGTTTTGTTCTCCTCCTTATTTTTTTAGTAGTAGTTCTCGTCCTCTCTTTTTATATGTTTATTGAAGAAAAAAAAAGAGAAATATAAATACAATGGTCAAAGAAAATAAATACAACTCCTTGGTTTCAAAAAAATATATATATATATATAAATACACAACTCTACGTTTACTTACTTAAAGAACATTTTCATAATCGGGTGAAGGAAAAGTTATTAATTACTAATTCGGCATAGCCTTAGGGTTTGAACCTCATGGTTTTTTCTCCGTTCCACAAACGACTTCTGCCACCCCGGATCCCTTTATTACGACGACTACGTCCTTCGCCCTTTCTTGTAAACCAGCTTCTGCCGTTTATAACATTGTATAGGCGGTGGCGTTTGATGTCAGCGCTGGAGATCCGGTCGATTGGAGTCGGAACGGGCAGGGTTGCCTTAATGCTATTGGTGGCAGCCGCTAACGTGTCGGTGCCTACGTTCTCCATGGCCTCCATCCACTCCATGGCGTCCAGCCAACCCGTTGACCCTAGTGTCATGCTGATGGCGTTTTCGCTGGAATCCGTAGCTAGTTATGGCAGTGCAACTGTATTACTAATTCGGCATAGCCTTAGGGTTTGAACCTCATGGTTTTTTTCTCCGTTCCACGAACGACTTCTGCCACCCTGGATCCCTTTATTATGACGACTACGTCCTTCGCTCTCTCTTGTAAACCAGCTTCTGCCGTTTATAACATTGTATAGGCGGTGGCGTTTGATGTCAGCGCTGGAGATCCGGTCGATTTGAGTCGGAGCGGGCAGGGTAGCTAGTTATGTCAGTGCAACTGTTTATGGGGCACAACGACTTCCATCGGGGTTGTCGGGCGGGGTAGGTCGACTGTGGCTAGCCCCGAAGTACTTGGTGGGAGGGAATACACATCATGTTTGTCTGGTACTGAGGCCGGCAACGTAGCAGCTTTTCTTGTCGGATTTTGCTGTTCGGGTTGAATTGGTTGGTCTTAGTGTCTGAACTATTGTGAGAGTGGATCGGGATCTTGATTCTGGGGTGGTTGATTTTTGTGATCAGGTTGTTGAGGCTGTTGTGGATTATTGTGGTCTTGGATTCGTCGTCTGAGCTGCTATGAGGATGGATCGGGATGTTGATTCAGGGGCGATCTTCTTCTCGGGTCACCTTCAGCTTGCGTCTTCATTTTGTTGCGGTGCACTTGATCCTCCACCGTTCCAGGCTTGTTGGTGGTAACTTTGTTTTTCGTGGCTTCGGTGCCAGGTCGGCATGGTTCGGTCCGCTGTCGTACCCACGGAGCCATGTGTTCTTTGTTAAATACTTTGTATGAGGAAATGCTTAAATAATTTAATGAAACTTAGAAGTAGGTATATGAGTCAGGAAATAATTATGTTTAAAATCAAAATTATATTTTTCAGTTGTTTGTAAAGCTTTCAATCAAAAAGTTCTTTAATAAATTCTTAAATTGAAAATACAAAAACTTGTTTATTATGAGGTTATGGGCCCAGGATACAGCTATTAAGAAGAAAACTAATTTCAAGAATTTTCGAGGACTTGGAATATTTTCAAGAATTGTCAAGGACTTGAAATAGATTTCTTTTTTTTCACTGCTGGGTATTTTTCAATTTGAAGAGGATTAAAAGATATAAGATGGATAATTCTTGCACATTCAAAATTCCACTTTTTGATGGCCCGAATTTCAATAATTGGAAATTTCGTGTGGGTATTTTATTGGATGAAAGACTTCTACGTAAATACATTGAGCGAGATTTGGAATTTATTCTTAGAGACAACCGATGACGCTGTTCACAGGAAGATAGTTTCTGAAGAAAAGAAATGCATCTCAATCTTAGTCCAAACCATTCATGATGAGCAGTTAGGAATTATTAAAAATAAAACAACTTCAAAGGAGATGTTTAATGCATTGACAAGCATTTTCGAAAGAAAAAAGCATTGCAAGCCAATTGCTGTTAAGAAAGCAAATTCTTTTAATGAAGTATGATGAGAGAGAGAATATAATCGATCACTTTGCTATCAACAGGCGAACCTGGCTAACACCGGGCGAACCCGGCTGTCACGGACGAATTCAGCTTTCAACAGGCTAACCTGGCTATCAACGGACGAACCCGGCTGTCACGGACGAATCCGGCTATCAACAGGCGAACCTGGCTATTTACGGGCGGACCAGGCTATCACGGACGAATCCAGCTATCAACAAGCGAACCTGGCTATCAACGGACGGACCCGGCTGTCACGGACGAATCCGGCTATCAACAGGTGAACCTGGCTATCAACGTGCGAACCCGGCTGTCACGGACGAATCTGACTAGCAACAGGTGAACCTGGCTATTAACGAGCGGACCCGGCTATCACGGACGAATCCGGCAAGTAGTTAATTTTTAATACGACCCCTTAGTACTGCTGAGAAGTCTTATTTGTAAGTATTTGATCGCGGACACGACTTTCCTCGATGAAGATCGGTACTGGACTGATTTTTGGTCGGTCGTAGTAGCTCTATTTGTAGTTCAATTCTAGTACACCACTTATTGGTACAGTGTGGCATCGCAAAAGGTAGTATGTAATTTGGTTGTACATTAAGTACTTAAGAATGGAAATGATAGTATGAAAGAATTGATATATGCTAGTACACTACTTATTGGTCCGATAGTCGTACATGAAGTATTTTAGTAGGGAAGCGGTATAGGTAATGGAATGATACATTACAGCCCCCTCCTACTTCGGAGACGAAAACCTTCTCGTCTTAAAAGCCTGGGTTTACTGGTTTTATTTTAATAATACAAATTTGTTTGTGTTTTGTTCTCCTCCTTATTTTTTTAGTAGTAGTTCTCGTCCTCTCTTTATAATTGTTTTATTGAAGAAAAAAAAAGAGAAATATAAATACAATGGTCAAAGAAAATAAATACAACTCCTTGGTTTCAAAAAAAAATATATATATACAAATACAAAACTCTACGTTTACTAACTTAAAGAACATTTTCATAATCGGGTGAAGGAAAAGTTATTAATTACTAATTCGGCATAGCCTTAGGGTTTGAACCTCATGGTTTTTTTCCCCGTTCCACAAACGACTTCTGCCACCCCGGATCCCTTTATTATGACGACTACGTCCTTCGCCCTCTCTTGTAAACCAGCTTCAGCCGTTTATAACATTGTATAGGCGGTGGCGTTTGATGTCACCGCTGGAGATCCGGTCGATTGGAGTCGGAGCGGGCAGGGTTGCCTTAATGCTATTGGTGACAGCCGCTAATTTGTCGGTTCCTACGTTCTCCATGGCCTCCATCCACTCCATGGCGTCCAGCCAACCCGTGACCCTAGTGTCATGCTGATGGCGTTTTCGCTGGAATAATCCGTAGCTAGTTATGGCAGTGCAACTGTTTATGGGGCACAACGACTTCTATCGGGGGTTGTCGGGTGGGGTAGGTCGACTGTGGCTTGAAGTACTTGGTGTGAGGGAATACACATCATGTTTGTTGGTACTGAGGCCGGCAACGTAGCAGCTTTTCTTGTCGGATTTTGCTGTTCGGGTTGAATTGGTTGGTCTTAGTGTCTGAATGGATCGGGATGTTGATTCTGGGGTGGTTGATTTTTGTTATCAGGTTGTTGAGGCTGTTGTGGATTATTGTGGTCTTGGATTCGTCGTCTGAGCTGCTGTGAGGATGGATCGGGATGTAGAATTAAGGGGCGATCTTCTTCTCGGGTCACCTTCACCTTGCGTCTTCATTTTGTTGCGGTGCACTTGATCCTCCACCGTTCCAGGCTTGTTGGTGGTAACTTTGTTTTTCGTGGCTTCGGTGCCAGGTCGGCATGATACGGTCCGCTGTCGTACCCACGGAGCCATGTGTTAAATACATTGTGTGAGAAAATACTTGAATAATTTAATGAAACTTAGAAGTATATGAGTCAGGAAATAATTATGTTTAAAATCAAAATTATATTTTTCAGTTGTTTGTAAAGCTTTCAATCAATAAGTTCTTTAATAAATTCTTAAATTGAAAACACAAAAACTTATTTATTCTGAGGTCCAGGATACAGCTACTAAGAAGAAGACTTATTTCAAGAATTTTCGAGGACTTGGAATATTTTCAAGAATTGTCAAGGACTTGAAATAGATTTCTTTTTTTTTCACTGCTGGGTATTTTTCAATTTGAAGAGGATTAAAAGATATAAGATGGATAATTCTTGCACATTCAAAATTCCACTTTTTGATGGCACGAATTTCAATAATTGGAAATTTCGTGTGGGTGTTTTATTGGATGAAAGACTCCTACGTAAATACATTGAGAAAGATTTGGAAGTTGTTCTTAGAGATGTTCTTAGAGACGTAACCGATGACGCTATTCGCTGGAAGATAGTTTCTGAAGAAAAGAAATGCATCTCAATCTTAGTCCAAACCATTCATGATGAGCAGTTAGAAATTATTAAAGATAAAACAACTTCAAAGGAGATGTTTAATGCATTGACAAGCATTTTCGAAAGAAAAAGCATTGCAAGCCAATTGCTGTTAAGAAAGCAAATTCTTTTAATGAAGTATGATGAGAGTGAGTATATAAATCGATCACTTTCTTCGTTTCGATACGAAAGTTCAACAACTTAAGTCAACTGGAGCACAAATGGAAGAACTAGATGTCATAGTTCATTTGTTACTCACCCTACCTGCAAGCTATGAAAATTTACTGACTGTGCTGGAAACGATGAAACAAGACGTCTTACTCTGGAATTTGTAAAAACTCGTTTGATGGATGAATTTAATTAAAGAAAAAGTGGAGCATCTTCAAGTTGTACTGAACCTGGTGCAATGGCTGTTAAAAGCAAAAAGAAGCCACTTATTTGCTATAACTGTGGTAAGCCTGGACACATAAGAAGCAAATGTCTATCCAAACGAAAAAAGGATGAAACCAGAATTTTTTCAAAGAACCTCATCAATGTGTGCTATGGAAGATGAAGAGCATAAACATGAATCACAGGTAGTTAAACCCTTGGACAATCAAGTTAAGTTTGTCTTGGATTCGGGAACTGCTCAACATATGATGAACAATAAGGAATACTTTGACTATTTCAAGAATGAAACCAAAACTGCAAATCAAATTGGCGATATATCCCTTAAAACTACTGATGATGGTTCTCCAAAAAAGATGTCGAATGTTTTATTTGTCGAAGACTTGAAGTGTAACCTGATGTCGATTCGGAGTTTAACAAGGAAAGGATACAGCATTCGTTTTGAGGGAGATCATGCATATGCATCGCTCAATGGTGAACTTGTATTTGAAGCACATGCAAGAGGAAAATTGTACGAAGTGGTTTTTATTCTTGCTTAACATTTTGCTGGTATCTCAGGTGAGCAAAATTCATCGCAACTTTTATGGCACTATAGATTGGCGCATTTGAACGAGTCTGACCTAAAGAAGATAGTGTGTCGTCAAATGGGAAAGGAAAGGAACAGGTAAATTTTAATCTTGAATCCAAATTCTGTGAGTCGTG
>CAKKXW010000089.1:60486-78730 GCA_920937365.1 Sphaerophoria rueppellii | reverse complement strand
ATACTTTCAGGGTTTTACTCCACAGCATCGTTCGCCAGTTGTTGTGTATTCTGATGGTCGAGTGGGTTTCCATATACTTATTATGTAATTAAGTATAATAATAAGAAAGTTCTTTTATATATATAAAAGTTTATTTAATTCATAGGATTTATAATATAACAAGATGTTGCTTGAAAAGCGTACTTTGATATAAATATATATCAATATATGAATATAAATTCAGTGTTTTCGAAAAGTATAATTAGATCGAGAATACAAAGAATATATGATTGACAAAACAATGAACTGAGTTGAATTTATAAATCAATAGAACAAGTAATAGTAGTAAATATATATGTTAATTAATTTAACATGGTGAATAGTATATATAATAGAAACCTTATGCTTATTATTAACAATTAACTATATTATGAATATTTATATTAAAAACTAATATATATGACTTATTTTCTTTTTACTATTAAAAATTAAGTGAACTAACTATATATGTTCATTAAACAAAATAAAAACGGTAGATGTCACATACATACACATGTTACATATTAACTACACCTTAGTATTAGAATTAATATTATTCGCTGGAGTCATTTGCATAATAAATATGTTTTAGTTCTTGCTTAACTCTTGACTTGTTCATGACAGTGAGAAGGGAAACTTTTCCACCACAAATAACCTGGCGGCAAACCTGGAGTCCTGGACCAAAGATTAAATAAATAACAAGATGGGAAACAAAAGGCTGTCAAAGTGCCAGTTGCCTACAAGCTTTCGGACCATAGTTACTGTGAAAGTATGGTTGTTTTTACCAATATTATCTTATTAAACTAATGGCGTTCTTAATTGGCAATCTGGAAGTAAAAAAAAGCATTCTGAAAGCGTTCAATTGGGCTAAAGTGACAGTTCTGATTCTGAAAATAAGAGAATTTCCCTTCTGATTTCAAAAACAGAATGCTTCTTTTTCGATTCCAGATTGCCAATTAAAAACGCCATAAGGCACCCCATCTGGGGAAAAAATTAACCGGTAAATTTGAAAATTTGTAGTTCTAACGTACGAAACATGAGTTAAAGTGGTCCGAAGAGGGATATGTTCAAAACGATAGCAAAACAGTAAAATTGCGAAAAAGCAGCAAATGGCACCAACTGTATCGAATTTCCGACATCAAAATTCAAATGAATGAAAATAAGGAAAAAAGGTTTCCGTCCATTAAAAATCAATAATTAATTATTGGAATAGTGGAAACATAACAAATTTGTTTTTGTCATCAGAACAAATATATCTGAAGTGTTGGGAGAAAAATAAACCGAAACACAAGATGGGAAACAAAGCTGTCAAAGTGACCGATGTTAACAAGCTTAAATTTACGGATTGCAAATATGTGTGCGTAATTTAATTATAGTAAGAAAACATGATAAATCAGAACAATACATTTCTGTATTAAATGTTTTATAATTTTTATTTTTCTACAATGAGACATGAATATGAAGGATTTTAAAACTTTGCTTTACTTATTTTTGGAAACGATCTCACGGGCACTTATGATACGTTCTAAATCGTAAATGTAGCGAAGTAGTTTAAGAACAAATTTTTTGAAGGATATAGCTTATACATATTCAAAACTATGAATTACAGATCGTTTAGTATAACACTATGTTTTCTACCATAAATTTCAGAAAAGTCGAGATTTGTTCTTAATCTACTTCGTTAAATCTCGTGATTAGCTTCAGTGGAATCAGCATATTCTAACACTTAATACTTTAACATTGTTCATTAGCGGACTATAATTTTACGCTAGTATTTTTAAACATCTGAATACGTCTCTGCATTTAAATATGTATATGTAAGGCACAAGAAAATATATCTTCGGTCGAAAGTTTCAGAACGCATCCAAAATCATAATTCAAGTCTTTTCATGGTGAGTTTAAGAAAAACGTGTTTAACAATTTCAAAATTCAATCTAGTAATCCACGTTAAATTTGAAAATGTGAAAAGAAACAAAAGAGAACTGTTGGAAATGCGAAAACAAACTAAATAGAACTGTTAAAAATAGAAAAATCTCACCTCATCTCTTTGTTTTTCTACTTCACAACTCACATGTATTCATGAAGACGAAAAGAAAAAAGTAAATGAAGAAATACGAAAATCGCGGGATCTAGGGAGTGAAACGTAAGTCAGTTTCTCATCTTTTTACATATTTAATCTTTGTCCTGAACTGTGGTTGTGCTGTGTATGTATTAGTGTTTCCAGTAGGAGAGAATAGTAGAGATGCTGCAAATAGTGATTTGGCCGAATACCGAATATTCGGCCACACTCGTCAGCTATTCGAACATATAAGGCATGTTTTTTTGGCACAGCTATCAGCATCTGCAGTTGGAGCTTCCATGTATTACAAATACAACCCGCAGTTGCGGATAAAACTTAAAGTAATATCTGACTGCGGATAAAAAATTGAAATTTGTTCGAGTATCCATACTCGATTGGAGTAAAATTGAATTTCTTAGGTTGGTAACTCGGATAATCGGATAACCCAAAGAGTCTCTAAGGCTGTGTTCACAGAGTGCAAAACATTTTAAGTGCGTTCTTTTATTAAAGCTTATTTTGAATTAAAATTGGAACGGCCAAATCAAGGAACGAGTCACACATAGTTGCCTTATGGTGTTTAATATTCTTCTGTAATGTCGTTTTCTATTTGCGAGATTTAAGGTATAACTACAACGGTCACCTTTTGCAAAAAGTGCGAGATTTACAAAATAAAAGTTTTTGTTTCTGTGTAGCGATATTTGAATTTGGAAAAAAAAACTACAAAAATTGTTTTTGACATAAAAAAAGCTTTTTGCATCATTTCTTTTATTTTTGGGGTGGAAAAACTGTCACAAAATGAGTTTGAAAAATTTTCAATTTTTGAAATTTTGCAAAAAGTGCTCGTTGAAGTCATACCTTTAGAGTCAAATTTGTGAAAAGGTGGAAAAATCTCAGATATCATGATCTATTTGAGACTTGAGATTAAAAAAAAAATGGATTCGAGATTCAAAAATCTGAATCTTGTTTTGTATCAAAATTCACACATACATACACGCACACACACTTTCAAACACACTTCTCTGTTTGACGTTTGTTATTGTTTAATTTATTTGTTTATTGAACGACGATTGAAGAAATCTATACGAACATACCCCAACATGTCAAAAACTTATCCGAAAGTAAAACCAAAATAACAAACAAAACTTTGAACAAATGCAGATGGATGCACAAATGGAAAATAAGGAAAGAAGGTGAATCTTCCATTTTAAGCAATTTACTATGGTCTATAAATTAATTATACCTACGTTAAAACAACTCAAAAATAATCTTGAATAAATTTCGGTTTTTGTTTGCTTTTGTTTTATTATTCAGTAGCTAGAGAAGTCTACCAACTTGAAAATAAAATAAAACTGCTGCGGATACGTTTTTTGGGTAAATCGAATCTGGCTGCAGATAGCGATGCCAAAAAAGCACGCCTATTGAGTTTTCCTTTACACACCTTAAAACTAAATAAAATATTTTTATTTATTTGCATTGTAATCACTGTATAAATTTAAGTAGGTTATGAGTTTTCGAATTTTTGGGGAATTCCTTACTAAGTGCCTAAGAACAGAGTATTTTTTTCATTTACGAGTAGATCGTGTGTGACAGACATCGTTTTAAGAAAATTAATTTCGTAGTTTATCAAAGTGGTAAAAAGTATTGCTAAGTGATTAAAAAAAAGTTTTTATTATTAATTATAATACTTCACTCCTCACATATCTACAAAAAAGCAATAAAATGGCAAAACCAAACCAAAAATCATCTATTCGGGAATATTTCAAGATTTGCGAAGAAAATAATAAACTAGCTATCTGTTTGGAGTGTAGCAGCATGATTTCTCGAGGTGGTGAAGGAAAAAAAGCAAGTAAGCTGCCTACTAGTATTGCGTTTAGTCTTAAGTGAATATAAAATTACAAGTACTAGTACACAGATCCTTATTTATTTATATTTTACTGACCATTGCGTTTAAATTTGAATATTTAAATAATGAAATTTGAAAGTAAGCTTAACTGTTTATGAAAGTGGGTCTTTATTAATTTATTTTTGAATATCTTTTACACATCAATGTTTTTTGTTTTACTTAATTATATAAATGTCTTTTTTATGTTTTAATAATAAAGTACTGTACTATATAATGTATATTGTATGGATATGTTTTTTTTTTTTTACAGCTACAACTTCCTTGAAAAATAATCTTAAAAATGAACATTCTGATCACAACGCTTCTTTAACTGCTGCTCTCGGTGCGGATGGTAACAAAAACAAAGGCACTCTTACTTCTTCCGAAACACCAACAGTACCAGGGACTTCAAAACCAAAACAACACCAGC
This sequence comes from Sphaerophoria rueppellii, assembly GCA_920937365.1. Classification (NCBI taxonomy): domain Eukaryota; kingdom Metazoa; phylum Arthropoda; class Insecta; order Diptera; family Syrphidae; genus Sphaerophoria; species Sphaerophoria rueppellii. The sequence goes on along the minus strand of CAKKXW010000089.1, from coordinate 74,341 downwards.
TAACGTTGAATGATGAATTGCAAAAGAAATCTCTGTGCGATGAAAATGACCAAAAATCTATAAAGTACCATTATCCCTTGTAGAAAGAGTTGGTTTTCAAAGGCTTGTGGAACAGGCGTCGCCACAGTATAAAATACCTGGTCGAACTTAATTTACCGAGAATGTTATAGCGGACATATATAACAGAATTCAATCAAACTAACAATCCAAGAGGTAATCATCATTTTAATTGAATGAATCTTTGCAGTGTTGAATATGGTGTCGACCTGCTGGCTACAGAAAGGCCATCGTTCCCAAGGAGCGGTTCCTTCCTGGACCTTTTGCTGTACGATACCAGACTGACAATAACTGACAAAGTGGGTAATCACCCTCTTAACCACTTACAGACAGTCGACTACGACAGTGACCATTGCGGACTCGCTGCTGTAATACAGATTCCGAACGAGCGCGTGGAGTTGGTAAATACGTTCCAACGCATTCTTACAATTACAATAATATATGCGCTTGCCTTGTTTCACCCAAGTCCCCAAGTCCTAGCAAGAGAACTTTGTTCGAGTGACATAGCCCCACCAAACAACAGAAACTTGACAAACACAGAAATTGACCAACACATTGAACAGATGGACAACATAATAAAAAAGACAATGGAACGGACAATACCGAAGTACAAGGAACGCGACCATAGACGAACTGCACAGACAGAAAAACGGACTACTGACAAGACTTAAAAACTTGTACAGACGATTTACAGACCCGAACAACCTGGAGATTAGGACACCGATTAAGAACGTCAACACCCTGATCAAGGAAAATTACAGGTTATCTATTAATTTGTACTGGGACAAGAAAATTCGGGCCGTTAATTCCAGCGACCCGAGTATGTGTCATCAAATTAATAAGATATTTAGGTCCAAGAATCAGAACGACCTTCCGTGTCTTAAGCTCCAGAGGGCACTAGAGAACAGAGACGTACTTCTTACAGCGCAAATTGATCCTGAGGAAGCCGTCTTGGACGATGACTTCCTTATTATCGAAGACCCGCAGGAGAAAGTGGAGGCAGTGGGAGCTGCTTTCCAGCAAGTGTTTAAGGTGAAAGCTAGCATTCACCCGAATCAAGACCTGGAAAACAGAGCCTTACTTCATCACTTCTACCTTCGAAACGATATTGTGCAGTGGCGATGTGAGAACCGCGGTTTCATGCAGTTCAATTACGACTTTTTGGCAATCGCCAATCGCCGAGCAAACGGAAGCAAGTCCTCTGTTAGTTACGAAGTTAGAACTCCAGCTGATCTTCGATTCAATAAAGAATAAGAAGTCAGCAGGTGTTGATGGTATATCCAACATTGTACTATGACACTTACCGATTGAGGCAATTGACATCTTCGACACTCTGTTCAACAACGCGCTGAATAATGCATATTATCCAGAGCGCTGGAAGACAGCTGTGGTTCATCCTCCCCCGAAAAAGGGGAAGGCCAACTCCAATCCGTCAAATCTTTGGTCGATAAGTCTTCTATCAAGCATCAGCAAGGTACTCAAAAAGTTAATCAATAGGGCTCTGAGTGAGTGGGCTGCGGACAAAAAACTAATTCCGGGTAATCAGTTCGGGCTCAAGGCGGGACATGATACCATTCATGCCGCGTCAAAGCTCGTTTCTGATATCCAATGGAATAAGTCCAAGAAACAATGCACGGGTGGAATGCTGTTCTGGTGGATTAAGAGAAGGCCTTCGAAACCGTATGGTTAGGAGGTTTGTACCTAAAACTCAGCAGACTAGGCATCAGTAAACCATTATTGTATATGCTTTATGATATGCTCAACGGTAGAAAGTTTGTTGTCAAAAGTGGCAATGTAACTTCTATCACCACCTTTGAAATTAAAAACGGTCTTCAACAGGGAGCGGTTAATTCGCCGATCCTTTTCAGCATTTACACCAGCGATCTGATAGGTAGCCTTATCCAGGCAATTTCGTATGCCGACGACCTGATTGCGTACAGAACTGCCCTGAAGGTCGAAGTCATTAGAATTCTCTTGCAGCTACATGGCCCTCATACGGCCGATGATCGTTTATAGCTGTCCAGTGTGGTTCAACGTTGCACCCTCTCAAATGGAGAAGATTCGGGTGTTCGAGAGGCAGTGTCTTCGGCGCTGTCTCGGTTTATATCGAATACCGGAATCTTCTTATGTACATTACTATTCTAACGAGGTTCTATAAAACGAGGCTCGGATCAACAGAATTGACAATTTCATCATAAAACTTGTTCGGGGTCACATTGCGGGAGCTATGACTTCGACGAATAATTTGATCTTTGGGGCGTTCTATCCGAACGACGAATATTTTGATAGTGCACGCTTGAGCGGCTTCATTTATCTATTTAGATAGATGCGGTCTGATACAGGACAGATTGGCGGTGCCGCTAATCTACCACGTCAGGCCAAGAACCGTCGATTGGCGGCTCCTTTACAGTGGAGATGTCCTTGCACAAGACGGAGCAGAGCTCCTTCGGTTCTGTGGGGCTGTGTCGAACGAGACCGAATCCATAGGTTGAAACAGGAGAACCAGTTCTGGTGGCTGCAGTCAGCACTTGATACTGAGTAGTCGGGGTGGGGTTTTGAGCCTTGGCCGGCTTACATACATAAGGGTTTTGGGTTTAGGTTTAAGTAGAGTAGTTATGCATGGTGGCACATACATTGACAAGGACAACAAATATAAAATAAAAGATAAAAAGATATGAAAAAAGAGAAAAAAAAAACGAAATAAAAAAAAAGAAAAAAGAAAAAAAAATTAAAAAACAATAAAACAAAAATATATACAAAAAAATGACATAAAAATGATAGAGATTTGCTGCTGTGGTTGTTCTAGTTCGTAAGTAGTTGTTAGGCAGAATAGGTAGTTTTAGTTATTTTTAAGTTTTACTTTTAAGGACCTTATTTTAAGTAGCATGTAAGATACAAACAAAAAAGATATTCAACAAACACTCAAAAATAAATAAAATTGTTCATAGGCCGAAAGGCATTAATTTGAAGTTGATCATGAATTCCTTAGATTGCCCGGTTGGGGCCAGTAAGTTAAATATAAGATTTTAGATAATAAGCTAGTTTGAATTCCTTTGTCTAGTAATAACAAGTCTTAAAAGATTATAAATAAAAATGAATTTTGAAAAAAAAAACAACTGACGAAAAGACAAAAGAAGACGGCATTCTCTACTGGCGACGGCTTATGGCAGTTTAACGTAATGCCTATCGGGCTCTGTAATGCCCCAGCAACATTTGAACGATTGATGGACAAAGTATTTCAGGGATTGTCTTGGCAAACCGTACTGATTTACTTGGATGACATCATTGCCCATGGCCGAACCTTTGAGGAACACCTTCTTATCCTTTCAGAGATTTTCCAACGGCTTCGAGTTGCCAATTTGAAGCTTAATCCTTCCAAATGCCGTTTTTTACAGAAGAGTGTGCAATACCTTGGGCACATTGTTTCAGAGCATGGTTTAGTTACAGATCCGCAGAAAATTGACGCTGTTAAACATTGGCCAGTCGCAAAAGATTCGAAGTTTCCTTGGCCTATGTTCCTATTACCACCGCTTCATCGAAAGTTTTTCCACTATTGCTTAGCCTCTCTCGGAATTGACAGAAGAAAGTTGGTGTTTTTCTTGGAACTACAACTGTAACAGTGCATTTGTTATCCTCGATACAGACGCTTCTAATTTCAGGACCGGAGCTTAAGCCAAAAAAAAAGTTATCGGGAAGTTGCTATTGAATACTTCAGTAAAACACTAAACAGAGCTGAGCGAAATTATTGTGTAACCAGGAGGGTACTCCTGGCCGTCATCTTAGCTACACGTCGTTTATACCACTACCTTTTCGGGCGAACTTTCATACTGCGAACCGACAATGCTTCATTGAGATGGCTAATCAACTTTAAATACCCTGAAGGACAGATGGCAAAATGGTTAGAAATTTTGCAACAATTAAGTTTCACTATTAAACATCGCCCTGGTGCTAGGCACGGAAACGCTGACGCTCTATCTTGAAGAGTATGTGGCAATTGCAAACATTGCTCAAGAGCCGAAGGGCTAGAAGAAGAGTCCTCGAGACATGTTTTGATAACTTGGATTTCGGGTAATCTGTATGACGAGCAGAGGCGAGACCATTCCCTTTCAATGTTGATCAAACGGAAAGAAGAAAACACCCGTCCAAATAAGAAGACATTGTAAGCCAAAGTGCCGAGTTGAAGTCGTACAGGCTTTATACGATCAGCTTTGTTTAGAGAACGGAATTTTGTTGGAAAGCAAGAAAAAGTAAAAAAAAAAATTGGTAAAATGGAAAATTTAAAATGCAAAAAAATTGACCAAACAAAAACCTCAGAATCACTCTTTCAAATGAAATGCATTAGTTTTGAAATGGTTAAATGGAAAACTCCTGAACGCGCGGCTCCAGGAATGCTTACAAACCCAAATTCGGTCTTAGTGTCAAGTACAAAGATATGTTTATTAGCCTAACAACAAAAATATGAATCTGAATACTACTCTCTGTAGTATCGTAACGGGGTAGTGGATATGGGTAGTCATACTGGTTACCACAAGCTGGTAGCGTTTAAAGGGTAGTGGGTAGTGTGGTAGAGGGGTATCGATTATCGATTGAGGCAGTACGAAGTCTGTAGGGTCAGCTAGTATTATAAAAAAGGAATAAAGAATAACGTTTAAAAATTCTTCTTTTGCTTTCTTTTGTTATCACTTTTCAATATATATTTGTTTTATTTCTTTTTTTTTTTTTATTTTTCATATTCTATACAAAAAACATATATAAATTTGTTTTAACTTACACCCGGCCAGAGGTAATACTGAATACTGTTTTTCTGTTGTTTGTTTGGGCTGGCGGTGTTGCAGGGTCACGTCTCTTTGGATTATATTTAGCTCACGAAGTTGTTAACTTGTTAGTGCTGTTGCTTTTCTGGCGCTGATCTTTGTGTCTATACGAAGAATTCACCAAAGGTCGTCAAAAAAAAAAGCAGATATCGCCTTTTTGCTGCGAATCAGTCCCCTTTTAAGACGTTTGGCTGCATTTTGCTCTCTCTTGACTTCGGGTTGCGACGAGAATTCACATGGCGCTGACTTTTTGGCACATTTTGGTCTGTTGCCAAATCTTAAAAATAGTCGCCTCCTAGATTCAATAACAGGATTCTCAGTTTATTGCGTCACACGTTTCGTTCATGCAATCCTTTCAATCAAAGCACTTCCGAATTATTCGAAATGGATACAAATTCTTTCAGAGTTTCCAAGCATTACGAAGCCTGGTGGGACTTGTAAGACAGGTAAGCACACAACGCAGCATCACATAACGACTACGCCCAGTTAGCCGATTCACAACAAAGCTCGACGCCTTGGTCCCGACTTGCTATTGACAAGCAGGAATTTGAAAAGATGGTTATACTTGGATTAGCCCGTGCGTCGCTCAACAAGCCCATGGTCCTCGCCACATGGTGCCTAAAAAGAACGGAGACTGGCGACCATGTGGTGATTTCCGACAACTAAACGCCCGGACTATTCCCGATCGATATCCAGTCCGACTTCTTGAAGATTTTACTTCAAATCTCGTCGGAAAGAGTGTGTTCTCTACGATTGATCTTATTTTCGCCTTTAATCAAATACCTGTCTCAAGTGACGACATCTGCAAAACAGCCATCACAACACCATTCCGATTCTTCGAGTTCCCCTTCACAACGTTTGGACCACAAAATGCCGCACAAACCTTTCAAAGGTTTATTGATGAGGTAACAAGGGAACTCGACTTCGTGTTTGCCTAAATCGATGACATTTTGGTTGCATCAAAGGATGAGAACGAACATCACACCACCTTCGCATTCTCTTTCAGCGTTTATCCGATTTTGGAGTTGTCGTCAACACTGCAAAGTGCACTTTTGGCCACCTGCAATAGTCATTTTTCGACAACCTGAAACTGTCAAACAATTGCGTGAGTTCCTTGGTATAATGAATTTTTATCGTAAATTTCAGAAAAACGCAGCAACTTCTCAAGCTCCTTTGCATCAATGTCTACAAGGAACAAATATCAAAAGTTCCGACAAGATCAACTGGACTGAAGAATGAAGAGCTGCTTTTCTGACCTGTACCTAAGGAAGAACTTCGGAACGCTTCAATACTGGTATACCCGACCCAGACACAAGTTAACCATGGGCTTACCATGCTGTGGGCGCAGTTCTCCAACAGCGTCGATGGTCCGTTTGGGAGCCCCTTGCATTTAACAGCCAGAAATTACAACCATCCCTAAGGAAACGAAATCCCTACGATTTGGAGTTGCATGCAATCATGCAGCAGTACGGAAATTTCGCCACTTAATTTAAGGAAGACACGTAACTATTTATACAGATCACAAGCCCCTGCTTCAAGCTTTCTCTCAGAACCTGGACAGAGCACTGCCACTGCAGGTCGGGCGTCTGGACCTTATCTGCCAATTCTCCACCAACGAAAAGTGTTTGTTTTCAAGGACCACGCAATTGTGATCTCGTTTGGGAAGGTCCCCCTGTGCTGTATGTCGTCCTTTTGTTCGTCAACGTTTTTTATTTCGTCGCGTCTTTCTCTTAAGTTACGTCGCGTCGCTGTCTATACATTAACATTAAAATAAATAACAAAAAACAACAAAAAGAACAAATCAATTAAACAACAATAGAAAGAACAAAAACAATAAAATTACATTCAACAATAAAAATAAAAAATCAAACAAAAGAAAAAAAATAATAACCAGAAAAAAAAACATAATAAGATTAACAGTTATAACATGAATAAAGCAACACACAAAAACACCCCCAATCAACAATAGAAACAAAAATTTCAACAAAGAAAAAAAACAACGCAGCACTCAAGTTTATTTTACATAAAAAAAAAAAAACCAAAAAAAATAGCCAAACGCAGCACAAGTGAGTACCTTCATCTTCTCCTTTCCTCCTCCGATTTACGACAGTCACATGGCTTAGCATATGCATCATATTGCAATGAGCTGTTTTTTTGCTCACGCAATGTATGTACGTATGCAAATGTTATGTTAGCAACAACGGATGGATAGAGAAGTTGCTATTTGAGTTCCAGGGTCAGATCGACTCACGCCACCGCTAAGGCATAACACTAGCGGGGACGTTGATTCGAAAAGAAACTTTTAAATGTCTTTATATATTGGATTAGAAACTTTCTTTCGAACCGTTCAATACAAGTTGTATTGCATGGATTCAAGTCTGAAACCCACAATATAAATGCTATTGTGACCCAGAAGTGCGTTTTTGCGCTGACGATAGTTGACTATAGTTTTTATGTCAAAAAGAAAATGGTTGATGTGTCATAGTTGAAATAGTTTGAAATAGCTGAAATCATCCAAAAACGCTTTTTAGTTAGGTTTGGTTGATCTGTCAAAGCAGGAAAAAAAACAAATCTTTTGAGGTTACATTTTTCTTTTCTTGTGATCATAACAATTTTGTTGCTCTAAATTTATTTCAAAAATTCAAGAATGATCTTGATATGGTAAGATTTTAAGGACAATTGAGATCAGAACATATTTTTTTATTTTTGAATAACCCACAGCAAAAAAAAAAAGAAAAGAGAAAGAGACTGAAGACCACCCTCCATAAAGTAATCTTCAAGCTGTTCCTAGTAAGCCAGCTCCTGATATTCTCATGTTGCGGCTCCCAGATTCAGCGGAAAACTATCAAAACCAATATCTAGTTTGTGATTTATATAAATAAACGAAAAAAGTCTTTATTCTCTGAAACTAATTAAACATTTTTTATTGCTGACAGACCAACATAAAATCAATGAATTCAAATATGTATGCCGATTTCGTCCTTCATTCATTGATTTGGGTTTCCTTATGCTTGACTTCTGCAAGAGCGTCATTGAGCTTCCTCTCCGAATTGTCCTTCTCTCCTGTGATCTTCGTAATTTTCTCCTTAGCCAGCTCCATTCACCGCTGCGTCAATTTCTTCTCATGCAGAGCAACTTCCATTTGCCGTTCGTGCCGACTGACGTTCGACTATCGTTAAGCTCATGGGTAGTGGCCAACTTATCCTCCAAAACCATGTCCATGTCCTGGAGTTTCTCGATGACTTTTTATAAATTAGGTAACCGAACGTAGACGCTGACTGTTTTGGCCATCTTTGGCAGCCTGCAAGTCGCCACGCAGTTACAGTTGAAATAGGAGTGTTAGCGGATTGCAGTATAGCCAATTCGATTGGAAGGGTTTGTGACCGGTGAGAGAATGATTCTTGAAATTGGTACAGAATTTTAAGCCACTTGGAAATGCGATCATTTCCTTGGTTTGTATGTCCTCGTAGTGACTGAGGATTTTCAGTTTGCTCGTGAAGCTTTAAAATTTGGAAGAGTAACTTTATTTTCCTTATATTTTTGTAATGAAATATTTTAAATTGTAATATCCGTAATCCTTTGATTGGAATTAAATTTGCGGCGGCACGGATACGGACAACTACGACGGTAAAAAATGCACGAGCAGAATGTTTTTTGTTTTTTATTGATTCCAGATTGATAGTCATTAAAAACACCATTAAACAGAAAAAAAAGACTTTGACACATCAACCATTTTCAACTCTCCTCCTGAGTAGAGTTGGGAATAGTTAGAAATAGTTACGATTTGACACTTTAACATTGACCGCAAAAACGACAATTTTGGTTACGAAACGTAACTATTGGCGTGCAAAAACGGGAAATAGTAAACGATAGTCAACTATAGTTAACTATAGTCAGCGCAAAAACGCACTTCAGGGCTCCGTTTTGTCTCCGACCTTCGTTCTCATTTTTATTAATAATCGCTTGTCTGTTAATTGCTTGTCTCCATTAATTAACAAATAATTTCAGATTACTATTAATATAAAAAAAGTAAAAGAAAATAACTTCAAGTTTAAATTACTTGTCTCTATACAGGGTGATTCACGAGCGTTGTGCCAAAAAGCTAGAGCGTGTAGGTTGAGTTGAGACAAGAAAAAAATCGTATGGGAGGGGGGCTCTATTCCCCCCGTTTAGCCGGGAGGGGCAATTTTCTGAAAAATTGACTTATTTTATAAAAAAAAAATATTAAAAATCAACGGCTTCGTTTACAACACCGTATTGTACCTTTTTGAAAAGCCAGAAATATGTTCTTTTATTTTGTTTTTAAATTAAATTGTTTTAACGAATAGTTTAAAAAATATTAATTCTCAAACTCAAAATTTTCAAAAAAAAAAAAAACAAAAATATCATTTTTGAACCAAGTTTTTTCAAAATTTTATGGAATTAAGTACTAATTTTGTTTTAAAAATTCAATGCCATTCTTAATTTTTAGTCGAAAACAGAAAACCGGATGCAAAAATGTCTTTTCCTTTTTGAGAAATAAAAAAAAACAAGTACCACTTTTTTCTTAGAAAATCTTTGTTTTTATTTTTACCTATCTCGACTTTTTGTTTTATGTATTAATTTATTATGAAACATTAACCTTTCTTTTAATATTTGTTCTGTTATTGGCATCTTATGAGGCCTCAATAAAGTAGAAAAGTATTGGATTTTCCCTGGATTAATCATTTTGTTCATTTTATAAGGACTGAAAACTGACCTGAAATTTTTCTTATTATTCTTGGGGGCCGCGGCGACCTGTCGGTGAAGGGTTCTACCTGCTCTAGCTCTAGCTTTTTGGCACAACGCTCGTGAATCACCCTGTATATATAAAAATGGATGTGTGTTTGTTTGTATGTCTCTTATAGACTCCGAAATGGCCCAACAGATGTTTGTGAAATTTTCATGGTTGATACTGTTGTATTCAGTGATGATTTCTGTGAAAAAGAAAATATGGAAAAACCTCATGGGAGAGTGGAAAAACTGGAAAAACCAAACAAAAGTCGGAAATTAGATATTTTTGGTTTTAATTTTTTGGTTCAAAATGGGTTTAAGAATAGATAAATAGAAAGTTCTTGATGAAAAACTCGGAAACCCGATTGGTTTTCAAATGGAAAATTGCATGAAATTGTGGATGCATTGCATCACTTGAAAGTGAAAAACTGGAAAATTTAAAAATGGGTTTTAGAAAGGAACTCGGAAACTCACTGGTTTCCAAAGGGAAACTGGAAAATTTGTGATAAGAACTGGTAAGCAAGAAAAAGTAAAAAAAAAAAAAATGGAAAAATTGAAGTGCAAACAAAAAATTTGTTGCGCGTTGCGGGTAATGAGAAGTGGGTTCCTGGCTAGTGGTGTAACGGTAAGCGTGTAGAAATAATTGGTAGCGTAACAGAGTAGTTTCGTTACGGGGTAGCGGATATGGGTAGACGTACTGGGTAGCACAAGGAGGTAGTGGGTTGGGTAGAGTGGTAGAGGGTTATCCTTATCGATTATCGATTGAGGCAGTACGAAGTCTGCAGGGTCAGCTAGTATTCAATAAAAAGATATTACAATAGAGTATATTTATTTATGCGTTAAGTTAAGATTTAAGTTTCTTTTCACAAATTACTCTACCTTTATCGCATCTTGCTCTTAATTGTCTATTTTGAATAGAATCTACATTTTCAATTTGATTTGAGGAACTGCCATGAGGTGTACTCTCATTAGGTGAAGTGGTTTTTGTATTTTTATGTGTTTCAGGTGCTACGTCATCAATAACCTCAGGATCAGTTATCTGAGAATCGCTTCTGTTTTCTCCACGAATTTGATCTAAATGTCGTTTGATTAATCTATTATTATTTGGGATGATACAACAATAAGTACTAGGGCCAATTTTGTTTTCAATTGTTGCTGCTGACCAACTTGGTTTATTGGGATTTCTGTAATCAAGAATATAAACTTTTTGACCTTTGTTAGGGTGCTTTCATAAATGCATGGTTGCGAAAGTCTGACGAATGCATGTTTTTCATAAATGCAAATGATAAATGTCAGATGTTCATAAAAGCAAAACGCAAATATTTGCAGCGCAAATGTGCAATTAGAAAAACTCACATGCACACTGAATTTCTTTCGCAATAAAAGGGACAGGTATATCAGAAAGTAAGTAAAACTTCAAATTCTGACAGTCTTTTGACATTTGATGCAAATCATAAAAAAATGTTCATAAATGCAGCATAAAACGCATGCGCAAGTATTTTTGTGTGACGTTAATTATGATTGCAATTGATCGCATGTAAGCAAAGCAACCATGCATTTATGAAAGCACCCTTATATGACGATTATCTTTAAAATTCTGTTGGATTTGATTTGATTTTTGATAATACTATCGAAATCTTAAAGTTCGACCAAAAAATAATTTTGCTGATGATTCCTCAGTTGTGCAATGTTTTGTATTATTCTTGTAGTTAATTCGGTGGTCTTAAGAACTTCGACCCATTTAGTGAAGAAATCAATCACTATGAGAAAATGGAAACCATTTATTGGACCAGCAAAGTCAATATGGATTCTACTCCAAACTGAAGATGTCGGTTGCCAAGAAGCTAATGGATTCTTTTCTGGGTTTGCTTGTAACTCTTGACATGGGTTGCAGTTTTTAATTGAGTTTTCGATGTCAACATCTATATTTGGCCACCAAACATATGATCGAGCAAGTGCCTTAGTTTTAACGATGCCAAGGTGTGACATGTGTAATTTCGCATTAAAATGTACCAAATATTTATTTGAAGTGACTTCTTTTTTAATTGAGTCATAAGTGTTTTGACAATCAATTTGACCAAAATGAAATTCCTTTCTGTAATAAATGGTATAATGGAATCATTATATGTATCAGCAAATTTATCAAGAATGCTCTTAATTCAGAAACGTTAGTTCTAATAGGGGCTTTTAAAATATTCGAAATTCGTTCATCTGTTTTAGATAAACCAAATTCGTCAATGGAAAATCCAAGGTAGGTACTTTATTTTTGTTTGAAAGAAACAACATTTAGTTTTGTTCAATCTAAGACCTGGGCCCTATTGCACCAAGAACTTTTCACTTTTCACTTTGCAACTTTTCAAAATAATAATTTTCTGCAACGTAAAAGTAAAAAGTGTTTCACCAAAAATGAAAAATTCCTGACTTTTCACTTTGCAATTTTGTATGTTTTTTTGCAAAGTGAAAAGTGTGGGTGTTTCACCAACTTTAAATGTAGCTTTTCATTTTCAGTCGTAATTTGCAAAGTTGCAAAGTCAAACATTTATAATGATTTGATTGAGCTTCTTGTCGTTATTATTACAAATTTAAAAAAGCAAACAACTTCGCTCGCTAAAGATGAAATAAAAAATATTTATATACTCATACAAAAAAAACATAAAAAAAACAAAAACATGTAATTAAAGTTCATAAATAAAAATTGAAATTGAAATATGTTGGTATCTCAATAATACATTTTATCTGAAAAGAATTGATATCATAAGATTTTTTAAAGAAAGTGTGTTGATATAAATTTACAAAATGTCTTATAGCGTTTTTTAAATTATTTTTTCACATATAAAATTGTTCAAAATGTTTTAAAATTTACTTGGGTATGCAGTGTTTAAGAATATGTATACATTTTATAATGGAACTTCGATTTTTAATATCGATCCGTTTACGAGATACAGAATTTTGAAAAAAAAAAGTTTAAAGATCTTTTTTTAAAAATACAAATAAATTTTTGAAAATTTTTTAATACAAAATATAATTTGGGCAATATAATGCGTATGTTGGTATCTCAATAATACATTTTATCTGAAAAGAATTGATATCATAAGATTTTAAAAGAAAGTGTGTTGATATAAATTTACAAAATGTCTTATAGCGATTTTTAAATTATTTTTTCACATATAAAATTGTTCAAAATGTTTTAAAATTTACTTGGGTATGCAGTGTTTAAGAATATGTATACATTTTATAATGGAACTTCGATTTTTAATATCGATCCGTTTACGAGATACAGAATTTTGAAAAAAAAGTTTAAAGATCTTTTTTTAAAAATACAAATAAATTTTTGAAAATTTTTTAATACAAAATATAATTTGGGCAATATAATGCGTATTTAAAAAAAAAAAGTTTATCGGACCAGTGGTTAAGATTTTAGGTGCGTTTACAGACAGACATACAGATAGACGGAATCGCCGCACCCACTTTTTCGACTTCTCTATCATTGTAATGTCACATTGTACAAGATCTCAACTTTTTTCACGAGTTCAATAGTTGCCATTTATTCAATATGTCACTGGTAAGAAAAGTGAAAATGTTAAAAACAAAGTTGATGACAGAATTTCATAGCGCGTTTTTGTTTCTTTCAAAATGAGTCGAGTTGAAATTATTAAAAAGTACACCAACATCCTACAATTCCATGCAATTTTTCTTTTGAAAACCAATGAGGTTTCCAAGTCTTCCATCAAGAACGTTCTATTTTACCATTCGATATAAGCGATTTTCGAACAAAAAAATTCATGCAAAAAGTTTTCAATCTACATTATGTTTGATTTTTCAAGTTGTCCGACTCCTTAAATGAAACTTTACTATGAAATTTTTCAAAAATATCGGTTAAGCCTTTTCGGAGTCCATATCGGACTTTATACATACAAACATAGAAACATACAAGCAAAGATATGTCCACTTTTATATATTCTCAGCCTTATTTATAAACCGAACATAGACCTATTATAAGACTTATAATGCCTGTATAAGGAAAATCCTTATTTATAAAGTTTTAGCTACACTGCATAGGGATTGAATAAGCTATACAGACGTGCTTTTCCGAATTGGCTATAAAAACTTTTTAAAGTATCATTTCAAAGTAAATTCCTCAGCCTGTTGAACTTTTTAGTTTGTATTACATCTAACTTTTGAAAAACGTACTTAAAAAAACAAGCTTTTAGCGAATATAGCTTACCATTTTA
>CAKKXW010000089.1:44773-56453 GCA_920937365.1 Sphaerophoria rueppellii | reverse complement strand
GATGCAAACACTTGAATCAAGACGTAGAATGTTTAGTGTTATGTTTGTACGTGATATTCTTTCAAATGATATTGATTGCGAGTTTTTGCTCTCTTTAATTAATATTTATGCACCAAGTCGACCTTTAAGAGCGAGATATTTCATATTTGAATATCCTCACTCCACAAATTACGGCAAGCGTGAACCAATTTCTCATTGTAGTGAATATTTTAACATGTACTATAACTGTAATGAACTGGATATTTCCCTTACTAGAATCCAATTTAAATCTTTTTTGCTCACATTATTGCATAGTAATTTTTAGTAAATTATTTAAATTAAATAAATATATAGGTATTAATATCAACCAAATTGTACTTTACATTAGTTTATAAGCCAATCTGTGGATTTATATCGTAGATTGAATGAAATAAATAAACAATAGACAGGGACTCAAATATTGACAAGGGGAAAATGCAGAAGTATTTTCTAGTTGATTGTATAACAATCAACAAATAAAAACGTTTGGAAACACGATGGAAGAACTATTCAAAACAACTGTACACACCACGGGAACTCAACGAATTGCAGCGCCTTACCATCACCAACAGAAATAATACACCCCTGAACTCGACTGACAACACAGTCAAAGTTTTACAGCACAGGCCCCAAAAATTGAAAGCACAGGTCCCAAAAGTTGACATCATCAGAAATGTTTGTTGCTTCACTCACTTACACTGTACATGTAGCTAACACCGCTTCCTGTACTTCTTATTCAACGGTTACAGTACTCTCAATCATATATAAATATCATAAATTGAGTACATACTCAGTGACTGCACAGTGCATTCGGGACCATTGATGACATTTGCATTTGCGTATCAAAGAATACAATGATGATACATGATTTTTTTTCATATATTCTAGTCAGGGAAAGAATCAAGTTTCTTCCAAATAAAGTTTTCTATCGTTTTTTTTGTTATTTCTTGAAAGCGAATTTGTTTAATAAGCGACTTCGGGAATTTTCACTGTTTATGCTGTTGGGTACTCGGTTTTTCGGGTACCCGTCGGTTAAAATACCCGGGTACCCGTATGTTCGGGTAATACCCGCAAATTCGGGTATCCGGGTACCCGAGTTTTTGTTGAAACGGGTATTACCCAGGTAGAATTATTATTACACGAAACGGCCAAGCCGATATTTATGAATTTTTTTTCAATTTTATGAATCGAGATCAATTTACAGTAAACTTAACCTCAGTCTCCAGTCCCGGGACTTCTAATTACTTTAGAGATGAATTTACTGCAATGGAAATGAGTATCATATTTAAAGCACGCACGAAGATACTAGAGCTCAATCACAGACCTCACAGAACTAATAACAACCCAAACTGCAATTTGTGCAACCTTAATCAAGTTGAAAACAATTTCCACTTTGTTGCATTGTACCCAATCTTGCAGGAAATTCGGCGGCTATATTTTAACAAGAGTTTTCTGTCACCTAGGTGTTCTGAATGGAGATAACGGTTGGCGTCTACTTATTCAGTTTTTATTAGATGCAGTTTCATTTAGAGACATGTACCACAATACACTTTAATAATAATTCTATTACAATTTTGTTTTAGCTAAACTAAAAGCCATTAAATATTGTTAAAAAATGAGTCAACAACACTTTAAACTCATTTGATAAATTTTGTTGCATTTATTTTTTTTTTTAAATTTATTTCATCTAATTTATAAAATAACTCCATTAAAATGAATATTTGTTTTCCCTCTGGCATCATTCGTTTTCTTTTTTTAATTGCTGAAATGTTTTCTTCATATAAAAATTCTTTTTTTTTTTTTTTAATGTATTTTTGATAAATTTTAAAATATGTTATACTAATACTTTCTCTCACTAAATGTTTAGTTTAGAAAAATATTCCGGCAGACGGCCCATGAGCCATGCTTGTAATCTTAAGTTTTAAGTTTGTTTGGAATGAAAAATAAAGATAATGTTATTATTAATAATAATAATAATAATAATAATAACAATAATAATAATAATATAGAATTATGAAATTTTCATGGTAAAGTTTCATTAAGGAGTCGGACAACTTGGAAAATCAAACATATGTACATAGATTGAAAACTTCGTTTTTTGCGTGAAATTTTTTGTTTGAAAACCGCTAATGTCGAATTCAAAAATAGAAAGTTCTTGATGGAAGACTCAGAAACCTCATTGGTTTTCAAAATAAATATTGCATGGAACTGTAGGATGAAGGTGCATTTTCAATAATTAGAAAAATGAATTAAAATGTAAACGAAATAAAGAAGTTCGTTTTTGCATTATATACATTAAAAAAATACTTTTTCTATTTTTTAACACTTCCAAAACAACTACATTTTTGGGGTTCTTGTCAACATTGTTTTTAACATTTTCACTTTTCTTACTTGCGACATAGTGATAACTGATAAGTATTGAACTCGTAAAAATATTTGAGATTTTGTGCAATGTAACATTTCAATGATGGAGAAGTCGAAAAACATGGGTCCGGTGATTTCGTTTATCTGTCTGTCAGTCTGTAAACGCAACTACAGCCCTTTAAACACTGATTCGATTAATTTTTTTAAGTACGTATATATTGCCATAAATTATATTTTGTAGTAAACAAATTTTCAAAAATTTTCAAAAATTTGTTTGTATTTAAAAAAATATCTTTAAACTTTTTTTCTCAAAATTCTGTATCTCGTAAACGGATCAATATTGAAAATCGAATTCCCGTTATAAGATGTATACATATATACTTTATATTTCAATTCAAATTTTTATTTATGAATTTTAATAACATGTTTTTATTTTGTATGTTTTTTTTATGAGTTATAATTTGGAATACATATTTTTTATTTCATCACTAGCGAGCGGTATTTTTTTTTTTTGTAATTTGTAATAATAACGACAATAAGTTCAATCAAATCATTATAAATATTTGACTTTGCAACTTTGCAAATTACGACTGAAAATGAAAAGCTACATTTTAACCTGGTGAAACGCCCACACTTTTCACTTTGCAAAAAAACATACAAAATTGCAAAGTGAAAAGTTATTAACTTTTCATTTTTGGTGAAACACTTTTTACTTTTACTTTGCAGAAAATTATTATTTTGAAAAGTTGCAATGTGAAAAGTGAAAAGTGAAAAGTTGTTAATGCAATAGGGCCCTGATATTTGAAGCTTATTTAAAACGAGTTTCAATGTTTGAACGTGGTCTTGAAAAATTTTACGAGTGACAGTAATGTCATCTTGATAAACAACAACATACGGAATATCACGTAAGAGATTTTCAATAGTTTTCTGAAATATTGCCGCGGCTAGCTTAACGCCAAAATGTAAACCTTTCATTTTTAAAGTTCCAATATGTGTACTCCACGTACACAAAAGTTGTGATTCATCATCTAAAATAAGTTGATTGCAGGCGTTGGATAAACCCAACTTTGTGAAAAGCTTGCCGCCTTCAAAAGATGCAAATATATCATCTATTCGAGGCAATGGATAAAGTATCCATAAATAATTATTTAAGGTCACCTTGTAGTCACCGCTTATACGTAAATCTCCGTTCGGTTTGAGTATAGGGACTAACGGTGATCCCCAATCAGAACTATCTACAGATTCTAGAACATCTTTCTTAATTAAATCCCTTAATTGGTTCTCAATTCTATTTTTCCAGGAAAATGGAATGGAACGCGGTTTAAAAAAATAATTGGTTTTGCGTCATTACTTATTGGTAATGAAATTTTTGGACCGTTGTACGAACCCAACTGATCATCGAAAACACCACTAAATTCACTTTTTAACTGTTCAATAATAACCGAATACTTTTGATTATTATTAATTAAATTAACTTGTGTTAGTTCAAAATTCAATTTTCTTAAAAATAAACGTCCTTTCAAAGGTGGATTAGAATTATCAGACACCACAACTGTTACATTTTTGTGAATACCTCTGTACTTAATTGTAGCATCAAACTCACCAAGTATATAATTCGATCACCATTATAAATAACATATCGCTACATTGTCTTAACTCATTTTTACTGTGTAAATTTCGGTGTATTGAAGCTGAAATCAATGTACACGGAGCACCCGTATCGCAAACCATATTCATGGATGTTCCATTCAAATCCACCAAAAGCGAGTTCACATCAGACGAATAACCTGTGGAGAGACTAAATACAGAATATTCAAGTTGATTTTTTACATTAATGTATAATCGTAGTTAGTGATCACTAACTACAATATCATCTGAATCAGAAAAATAATTTACATCAGACAAATAGAAGCCAAATGTCCAATCTTTGAACAATAGTTACAAATGTTGCTCTTGAATTTACATGCGCTGGAAATATGATTTCGCCATCCACAATGCTTGCATGATTTTTGTCCGCGATGATTACCGCTGTTACTGTTGTTGCTTTTGTTACTGTTGTTGCTGCTTCTGCTGCCTGTGTTAAATTTACTGTTGTATTTGTTGAGCTTTTTAAGCATGTTCACGCTACAATCTGTTGCTGGTTCTTCTTTTGTTGAAAATTTTGTTTCTGCAATTAACGCTTTTTTAGGGCCTTATCAACTGTGAGTGTTTCATCCTCCTCACAAATTTTATCAAAAATTTGATTTGGTAGACCCATAATAAATTTATCTAGAATAAATGCGTCTATCTAGATGATCCCCAAATTTGCAATTAATTTTTTAACTTTAGCAAACCATAGAGAGACAGATTCGCCTCCATTTTTCGCATTATGGAATTACGACGTTCACGATATATTATAGTAGGAGGTGTGTAGTGAGCCTCCAAAATATCGCACAATTCTTTAAACGATTTTGAAACTGGTGAATTTGGTGAACACAGGCTATGAAGTAAATTGTATGGAAAAGCACCAATAGATTTTAACAAAATAGCCTTTTTTGTATTTTCGGCATCACAACTTATTTCACAAAAGTGCAAATCCAGTTTTTCTTTCCACACAAACCACGTTTCAATTGATGGAGAAAATTCTGGCAAATTTGCTGTCGTCGTCATTATATTGGTTTTACTATCAATTTCAGTATTCTTAACAGAACCGACCGTTTACAAATTTTTTTAATCGAATTAAAAAATTATATAAGTTTTTATTAATAAATCAAAACATGATTTTTAATTTTTTATCGCTCGTCGCCATTTATGTTGTGTACTGTAACTACAGAAAAAGACCTTTTCATATTCTTACAAACTAGAGATTAAGCATACATAATTCTTAATGATCATTAATAAAAGCTTTATGGATTCAATATGTTGCCAGACTGACAATATGATTTATAATACTCAACACAGCTCATCCAATAAATTGTTTCACTGACGATAGTACCCTTAGCACAACCGCGATGTAGCCAAAAATGCCGCAAGATGTTTGGATTTCTTAAGACGATGCAAGAAATTTGTCTCCCCTTCTGATCTGGCTGTAATCTATAAGACTTCTATCCGTCCAAAGCTTGAGTACAATTCCCATCTTTGGGCTGGTGCTCCAGTAACTTACCTACTTAAGCCTCTTGGATCGTATACAAAGAAGAGCCGTGAAAATGATCGGTGATAGAGACATCACTGATTCATTCACTCCTTTAGACCACCGTCGTAACGTTTCGTGTCTCTAACTGTTTTATCGTTACTTCTACAGTAAGTGCTCTAGAGAAATAGCCAGTTGCATTCCATCCCTTAAACAATTCAACCGTAATACCCGCGCTTCCAGGAATGCCCATCAGTTTACCCTCGAGCCCAACTTCGGTCGTACGCTCAAGTATAGAGAATCGTTCTTAAGCCGTACTACGCGAATGTGGAACTCTCTTCCACAGTCTGTTTTTCCCGATCATTGCAATGTTCAGGAATTTAAAACCAATGTACACCGGCACCTCCTCTCTAGCCCCTTCCTTCTTTCCTAAAGCACTCACTGTGTCTATGGCATAGTAAGGGAAGGGTATAAAAACCCCTTGAGTGTGTACTCATTATATATTGTAATATAATACACACCATTTAATAATTATTATATTAATCATAATAGAATATGTTGCTAAATACCCTTTCCACCCGCAAGGTATTTGAGGTCTAACAACACTGTTTTTCGTATGCTGTGCATACGATAGCAATGCATTTAAAAAAAACTATTAAGATCATCTCTTTGGCATAATCTTTCAAAGAAGATAATACCAAAGAGAATCTTACCGTAATATCGTAGCTATGTTTTGTTTTATCGTAAACGATGTTATTATGTTTTTCTAAGTCTAGTTTAGTCTGTAAGTTAGTCGACTGATATCTCCGTCTATGTTAAGTACTTAGTTCAAGTTTTTTGTTTGAAAATTAAATAAAGTTAATTAAAACTTAGCCAACGCTTTCAAGTTTATTTTAATGGTGACTTTTTTTCATTAATGGTGATTATAAAACATAACACCAAACTATATAAAAAAAAACTTGTTCCCACGTTCTGGTACGACGTGATGCTTCGCACAGTGCATTTTCTCCACAATACGATGGCCCGTACAGAGTTATTTCGCGACACGAAAAACATTTCGCGTTTTTTTTTTTTTTTTATTCGCCTGAGAGCTTAAATAAGATTTAGATGCATTTCAATTGTGGAAAAATAGTCGCAGAAAATCTTTGAAGTATTAAAACACATTTAAGTGTTTCCTATTTAATATGTCAGATGAAAGATTCTTGGATGTTGTACCCTCTCTCTCTCTTTCAAAGGAATGGGATTTAATCGAGCTTCTTGAAGCCGATATCGTTGGCGTACTCCCTGAAGCACTGACGGCAGATATTCAGACCGTATTTGCGGATGAGACCATGTCGGTTAAAGCATGATCGGCAGCAACGAGAACCTTGTCCGTATTTTCTTGGGTGAGAATACCAGAGATTAGCGAAACCCATGTTGGCTGGTTTACTTAAGAAAATCAAAAGGAATTACCAACTAGACCAACAAACACACCCGTGGGACGCGTTCGATTCAACATTCCAAGCTGAGTATTTATTTGTAGGTATGTATACAATTTATTTTGCAATATTTTTTGTTTTTCTGTCTGCGTAGATATAAAGACTATCCGTCCGTCACATCTTAATCTAAGCCACACAATTCTTAGGAATGACCTTGAACTTTATTGATTTTGATTGCAAATCAAATACCGCTACCTCGGTACCTCGTTACTCGCTATCCTACCCTACACGCTAAATGCTACCCCTATGCCCTCTACATACTCCCGCTTCCAGTCAATCCGCTACCGTGCTTCTCCTTTACTCTGTTCATACATATGTCATTAACGACTTGGTCGATTTTTCACAGAATACTTAAGAACCCATTCACGCCACTACTCGAACATTCTGTCGAAATTCTGTGCATAACACTCCACTAGTATGAAATTAGTGAGTCGAACTCAATACCACATGTACATCACACAATCCGTTAAAAATTTGAAATAAACTCTACAGTACGAATAATTTAAATTTTCCTGACATATGATATGAAATGATCTAAATATTCAGTGTTACTACATTATGATGAAATATTTTCAGTCATTTTCCAAACAAAAATAATCTTACATTTTCAGAGAATTTCACAAATTATCCCGTCTATATTTTGCTGCAAGCAGTTCAAGAAATCAAAAGCCTCGCTATTCCACCACCAGCTTTTCTGGCCATATCTCATAAACGGCTTGATCGATTTTATACAAACAAATTAAAACTCATTTACGGGTAGTGGCGTTACGTTACCTCAAAATACGATGACAAACTCTCCACTGGTACAAAAGTAGTGAGTCGAACTAAGCAACAAATCTAAAAAAAGAAAAAAAATTGACAACGAAAAATGTCAAGTGTATAGGTTTTTTTACTGTCGATGAAAAACAGTATTTGACAAAAAATATTTTTCTTTACTGACATTTAATTTTTTTTTTGATACTGAAATATGAAAATTAAAATATTTGACGAAATCGCATATTTTGCTGAAGTGAAAAAAGCATTATTTTTTATCATTTGCACCGTTTGTGATTGAAAAGTTTACATTTTGTTTGTGAAAAACCTTCTATCCTTATTCCCCTTTAGTTTAAAACAAAAATTAAGATAATCGATCAAACGGTTATTGAGTTTTTCGAGCGTACACAGACCAACATAGCATTTCTATATATACAGATTTTCCTTCTCGTTTTAGTTATGCCCTGGGGCATTATTCCGCAAGAGTGAGTTTTAATGTGTACACGAAAAAATGTGTACACTCTCCCAGCAAACATTTTGGTGAAGGTTCAGATTTCCTTCAGACAATGTGAAGAATATTTGTTCGAAAAAACTTCATTTATTTGATTAAATTCTGATGATAGACAAAAAAGCTAAAATCTACTTGCAAGATAAACGAGTATGTTTATTATACATTTGGTTATCACACACAGGCAAATCTCAAAAAACAATTATTGTATATAAATGCAGAAGAACGAAATTGTGTAGTATTTGTTTTCCTTAAATCCTTTTGCAAAGGGGTAATGATAACGGTAATGATTTCGTTAAGAACAGACGTGTTTAAGTAAGTGCTAATATTTTTATAAATAAAATTATATGTTCCATTATTTTCAGAAAACAATTACGTACATTATTCATTATTATTAATTTTCTTTTGCAGATAACACGAAGGCGAAGAAACTTGAAAAAAAATTAAGTTATTATATGGTTGAATGAAATTAACCTGAAAACCTTCACTTAAAAGAATCATATTATATTCATTTAAATGATTCAAAAGAGATTCATGAAGTTATCAATTAAATTAATATATATATATAAAAAACGTTGTGACAAAACAGATAATATTTGTTTCATTTGACCTGAAGCCCATCCAACCACATCAAATTTAAGAGATACATATGTAGTATAGTTTTCAAACGAGGAAAAAAAAACTTATTGTCTATTCATATGTAAGTAGCGCATTCAGTAATATATCTTTATGTATATTTAAACTCCCAAAAAGAAACAATATTCCATTTCCCAATAGATTAAGATACAAATGTGTAAATAATGTTATTAAACAACACAAGAAAACATACCTTATAATCAGCCAAGGTGCACTCCTGATTATTATTGCTGTTTTGCTTTTGTTTTTCTTGGAGAGAGAAAATATCATTATTTAAAAAGGGTAATTGGTAAAATACACTTTTGGGAGTCTATCTAAATTATATGGAATTATAAATACACATTGCAATACTAGGTCCGTTCGCGTACTTTCTGCACTAAAATTCATAAGGCGAGACATTTTTAGGAGTGGGAGTAAAATTCTCTCACAGAAAAACAAAACTACACAAAAGTAAGCGAACGGGAAAACAACAAATTTTGCCCACATTTTATATGTCAAGTTGTCTTGTATGAACAATTGACAAATGAATTTGAATTTATTTATTTATTTGCTATTTTCAATCACATTTGACACTTTTCACAAATCAGCCCAAAGAAATTTCTTGGGCTAAAATTCGTAGGTTGGGGAACTATTTTACTCTCTCGTCAGCGCTCTCTTTAACGAAAAACTATAAAATTTTTGAGTACGCGAACAGGATTGGGTTAAATTTCGTAATTTTTTGTAAAATTGTACTGTTTTAGGAGGGTACGCGAACGGACCTACTTTCTTTTAATACTAAAAATCAATTTTAAATAAATTCTACACATTTATTACTAATCTATAATCTATATTTATATATATATAAAAATTAACTTGATTGCAGGAATGGAATTCGTAAGTAATTTCACAGGTAAGTTACATTAGTTTTCTTTTTTTTTTTTACTATTGTTTAAAATTTTCTATTTTCCTTTTCAGGGATTGTTTAGATAACACCAGACCACAAGGATTACGATAACTATCACTGTTTTTCGATTATCAATTATTGTATTCTTAAGGGCTAACTATAATGAACGGAATAGAGCGGACGGAGCCGTCCGTAACCGAGCGAATACAAGGAATTCGTATACTGTGCCCTAAATAGCGGATTGCTCCGTTTCGTCAATTTTCGTTCAGTTTTGCTTACGGACGTAAACTGCGCTCCCTTTCGCTTTTTACGGACGAAAATTTGACATCTGCCTTGATTTGTTTGTTATTTTTCTGAAGAGGAAGCCAATTTTGTTGAAATACGGTGAGTTTTTTGAATTTGAATAAATAAATTCTTAAATTTGGTATTTTTAATTTTTAGTTACAAAATGTCGTGCGAAACAGAATGGGTGAGCCTATTGATAGACCTAGTACAGCAAAAGAAAATGCTGTACGATAAAAAAAGCGCTTTATATTTTAATAAACTAGCCAAAGAAAAGGCTTGGGGAGAAATTGCCTCCATTGTTAACAAAACATGTAAGTAATGTAGTATAACCAGAAGAAGTGTGTGACCCAATTACGGGACAGGTTCGGTCGAGAACTTAAGAAAAAGGATCGACCATCAGGCAGTGGAGTATCTGAGGAGAGGGAGTGGGAGCTCTTTTCAAGTTTATTTTTTTTAAAGGACTCGATGAAGCCAAGACGGTAAATATTTTTATATTATGCATTTTGTAATAATATATTTAGATTTTTTTTTTTTGTCTTCATCGTCAGACCCTACTGGCACACTTTTTAATATGTACATCGAAGAGCATTCGGACACACCACCTCAGAAAAAGAAAAAAACAAGCATTGATGGCCTTTGCGACCAGCTGGGAACTGCCATATCCAAGCTGGAGGAGAGGTTTTCCAACCAATCAGCCTCACCGGATGAAGAGAGCGACGAACTTTTCATAAGGACTATCTTGTCCATGATGAAGAATATGCCTTCATCGCATAAAGATGAATTGAAGGCTGGGATATTTGCCCAAGTTCTTCAAAAGCGAAAGGAGCTTGCCGCAAAAGATAATAATTTTTAAGAGACTGCTTTATTTTAGATATAAAACTTAGTTATTACATTGTTCCTTCTTGTACCAAATATTTATGTTTTTTGTGTGCGTTGTGTTTGAATTCACTTAATGTTAATAAAACGTAAAAAAAAATATATATATATAATGTCTTGAATTTCCTCTTAATGAGAATTTTTGAAAGTTGGTATGTTGATATATTGTTCTTATGAGTCCAATTTTTATATTTTCATACAAATTTAAAACTGTGAATGCAACTTTTTAGAGCATTAACAACGGTATCTGTAAATATTATATTCATCTTTTCCAGTAAAACGTAAACTTTTGAACAAAACATTAATGGATCTGCCCCCTCTTCCAAATTACACTGCTGAAGGAAATTAATTTTCTATTTATTGATTTAGTTGCTTAAAAGTTGGGTGTCAAGCTTTAACCTTGTTACGAATTTTGCCAATTTTAAAATTCATAGTACATAGGTGGTACTGGGGCGTATACGTAACAAATTTGTATGGAAAAATATAAAAAAATTGACTCGTAAGAGATATATCCGACAATTTCATCTATTTAATTGAATTCCCTGAAATGAATATTTAGTTAAAGGAGTCAAATTGAGTAGTAGTGGTTGTTTTTTTGTTTATTTTAATGTTTGTATATGAAACACTTATAAATTTTGTTTTAATTTATGTTTGTAATTTTATTTGTTTTTTTGTTGGTGATGATGAGTTAAACTGAGGAAATTGATTTATAAGTAAAGTCCCTTAAGTTAATTTATCTACTTTAACAGCCTATATAGAGAATGCTCAGT
>CAKKXW010000088.1:36932-52309 GCA_920937365.1 Sphaerophoria rueppellii | reverse complement strand
AATCGGCGTTAAATTGTAGGTCCCCTCAATTCTTCATACGCACCTAGAGAATTGTTGATGAGAGTAAGCCACTTAGGCCTTGGCTCTTCAAGAGCTGTCGCGCCACTCAATTTATTTTATTTTTTTAATATCATGTTGTGCACTAAAAACATTAAATTTTTCACCATTTTCATTCGATTTCGTTATTCGAATAATCATTCGAATGATCATTTGAGTAATCAAATCATACGAATACTATTTTCTCGATTATTGAAATCATTCGATTATGCCCATCACTAATTATGCAGCTATGCAAGCTTCATTACAAACCACACGTGCACTTTGCTGACTTTGACTTATTAACTAAACCAGCCCGTTATGTTTAGGACCAATCCTTTCATCAACCTACACATACCATTTTATTTTATCGAAAGATTGAACTGTTCTATAAAACCTGACTGGACCAACATCGATTGGTAAACTTTCATCATCACGTAATCAATCTAGCTTGATGGGAATTTGAAAATGAATTTTCTTCGTCTCCCTTGTTAAAGTCAAAATGAGCAAAGGCAACATTCTTTTTATACGTGACGATTGATTTTTATCGTTCATGTGTAATTCCCCATTTGTTCTGGGTCTTTCGTTCGGTTCGTCTCTTTTACCCACTCAGAAGTTTCTTTTGATTCAAAGTATGTACTAGCATTCGTCTGCGTCCGTGCGTCATTGTAGTCCATGACGGTTAGTGCGTTTGGAAAGTATCCTTCCCCGTGGCTTTATATGATATTATTGCTTATAAGAGATGATATGGCTTGGCTGAACGGTGCGGATTCTATCGCTTGTTTTCATCCTTGTGTGTCCACCCAAACGTAAGCACTCATTAATACAAATTGAAAAGTTTTAATTTTATTTGCTTTAGGACGATGAGTAGGACTATGATGGAGAGATGTAGATGGTGATTCATGTCAGGATCAAAGAAAAGGATATGAAATCTTGAAATATCCATAGTGATTGGTCTTGGTGTGGTACCTTGTCGGTGAACCACATTGCCGCAAAAAAAATACATGCAATCTGCTAGGAACCAGCAATCAACACTTCTGGTTCTTTGAAGGCATTTGAGTTTGGATATGTGAACATATTCCAGGAAGTGAAAAACTTCGTTTTACCGTTTTCAATTTATTTATTTTTCTTTTCTTAAAATGAAAATTATACGTAAAGACTTTTATGAAGGTGTACTTTCATTCCATGTTTGATAATAATTTACTATTTAAGCAATGGGAAATAAAAGAACGCAGATGTTGCACGTAAATAAAACTCAAGATGAAATCAATTTGTTGCAAAAGTGCATAACTGTATTGCAAAGTCGACAATAGTCTTCCTTATACTATGCTATTTGTATAGTAACAAATTTAATGTGTTAAGGCCAGAGATGGCAGAAATTGACTATTTTTTGATTTACTACATTGTTACGTCTGCTACACGAATGAGGTAGTAAACGTAATAAACGTAGTTAAATGTAGTTAATGTAGGTAAATGTAGTAAGCAAACCAAGACGAAATTCAAATTCAAATCGAAATGGTCATGGATTGCTATGATAATTTTTAAAATCGTTGCGCTGTGTCACCGTTGCTCAAATTAAAATGTAAATCATTATTTCATTGTAGTCCTTAAATGTTTTTCAGTTTTCATTTTCACTTTTCATTTTCTTTTTCACTCTTTTCTTTTTCTGAAATGTACCGATTTGTATGTAATAGTAAACGTAACAAATGTAGGTAGCAAATGAAACAAATGAGACGTGTAGTTTATTCGATTAACTACGCGTAGTAAACGTAGAGAATGACCTGACGTAAACTACTCTGCCATCTCTGGTTAAGGCCAAAGATGACCCGTAGAACTTTCCTATCGAAACAGCCTAAGGCACATTCATCCGATTTTGTCAAGGTCCATGCTTCTGCAATATACAGCAGGACTGGGATGATGAGGGTGTTTTATAATTTTACCTTAGTTGCTCGAGAGAGGGCTTTTCCACTCAATTGCTTTCTAATCCCAAAGAAAAAAAACAGCGATTAGCAAGAGTTATTCTTCGTCTGATCGCTGCGATGGTGTTATTTCCCGTGTTAATAGCGGAGCCTATAGGTAGACGAACTCCTCTACTACCCCGAATTGTATGCGTCTATTGTGACGTTCTGTTCGAGCCGTCGGTGTTGGGTGTCCTTCCAAAGACAGAATATACTTCGTTTTTCCCTCATTTACCGCTAAACCCATTTTTGCCGCTTCTGTCTCAATCCTCACAAAGGCGCTATTGACATCACGCTGTGTTCTTCCCATCATCAATATCAATATAATCTGCGTACGCGAGAAGTTGAACAAATTTTTGGAAGATAGCGCCCGTGGTGTTGACGGTGGACGTTTAGTTCTGCACTATTTTCTCAAGAACGATGTTAAAGAATTGCACGACAGTGCATCGCCTTGTCTGAATCCTTTTTTGAAGTCGAAAGATTCCGTAAGCTCGTTGCCAACCTTGATGGAGCAGCGTGAGTTCCTTCATCGTCATTTTGCACAAGCGAACGAGCTTGGCAGGGATGCCAAAACTAGACATATCTTTATACAGTTCATCTCTGTAGATGCTGTCATACGCGGCCTTAAAATCGATGGAACCATAGGTTTTTTCCAGGATCTGCCGCAACGTGAAAATTTGGTCGATGGTTGACTTTCCTTGACCTGAAGCCATAGTGATAAGGACCAATCAGATTGTTGCCGAGAAGCTTCAGACTTTCACATATATAATGGCAGAGAGGATCTTGTAGGCGATGTTGAGTAGACTGATTCCTCTGGAGTTGGCGCACTTTAGAGGATCTCCCTTTTTCAGGATCGGGGAAACAATGCTGAAGTTCCATTCATCGGGCATGCATTCCTCTCACCATACCTAACAGATGATTTGGTGCAAGCTCCTATTTAGATCGTCGCCTGCTGCTTTGAACAGCTCAGCTGCTTTGAACAGCTCTGCTCCAGCGGCTTTGTTGGATTTCAGCCGTGATATTTTCGTTTTCACTTCTTCTAGGTCGGGTTCACGGAATTGTTGGCTATCATCGTGTCCGATGAAAAGTTCTTGTCTGACGGCGGGGTTTTGTTCGTCCTCGCCGTTATACAGTCTACAGAAGTGGCCTTTCCAAATCCCCAGCATTGACTGCGATTCTACTATGATGTTCCCTTGTATATCTCTGCAGGCATCGGTTATTGATCGATGACCTTGAGCCAGCTGTTTAACCTTCTGATAAAACCTTCGAACTTCATTCCTGCTGTTGAATCTCTCAACATCCTCGACCTGACGCTTCTCATGCTCTCTCTTTTTCCTCCTGAGAAGCCGGCGTTCTTCTCTCCTCTTTTGCTCGTAGAGCTCACGAGCAGATCTTGTCCTTTGTATGCATTGTATGCGTCCTGCTTTGGCTGCATGGGCCTGTCTGCATTCTTCGTCAAACGAGGGGTTTTGTTTTGGTGGTTGTGTGAAACCCAGCACATTAAAGGCGGCATCTCTAACTGCCATGGCTGCATGGGCCTGTCTGCATTCTTCGTCAAACGAGGGGTTTTGTTGTGGTGGTTGTGTGAAACCCAGCACATTAAAGGCGGCATCTCTAACTGCTTTCTGGCAATGTTGCCACTGGTACTCGATACTATAGATGTGGGCGGCATAGGACTCCTTAAGAGGCTACTTGACACTCGATCAGAGAAGGATCTGGCGATCTCTTGCGATTTTAGCCGTTAAACCGTTAAACGTCGAATTTTCTTGCAGCATTCCCTTGTTTTGGCCGTTGTCAGGTTATTCGTTATTCTATAACAAGGTATTGGTCCGAGTCGATGTTGGCTTCTCGGAAAGTTCGAACATCGAGAATGCTGGAAAAGTGCCTTCCGTCGTTCGTAATGTGATTAATCTGGTTGACGGTTGATTGATCAGGAGATCTCCATATGTACCTTTATGAATGTTGAGATGTCGGAACCAGATGCTTGCTACCACAACATTTCGCCCCGCTGCAAAATCGATCACCCTGAATCCGTTATTGGCAGTGATTTCGTGCAGACTGTGCTTTCCGACTGTTCCACGAAAGATGTCCTCTTTTCCCAGTTTTTCGTTAAAATCGCCGAGGACAATTTTAATGTCATAGCTAGGATATTTCTCATACGTTTTGTCGAGGAGCTCGTAGAATTCGTCTTTGGTGTCGTCCTTTTTCTATTCTGTGGAGGCATGCGCGCATATTAGGCTAATGTTGCTGAATTTAGCCTTGATTTGTATCGTCGTTATGTGTTCGCTTACACATTTTAAGCTCAAGACTTTTCGCCTGAGTCTGCTTTCCACGATGAATTTGCATCCAAAAAGCCGCTGTTGTTGCTCTCGGTAACAATCACCGTAGTAATATTTGTAGTTTCTCATCCTCCTTTTGCACGGTCCATCCTATCGCATTTCCAGGATAATGGTAATGTCTGCTTTGTAGCAGTTGAGGGTCTCCGCTAATTGTTCGGCAGCACGCAGTCTATTAAGGGACCTAACATTCCACGTGCATATCCGAAATTCGTTGTCCTTTAAACATTTGCTATGGTCGTCTTCAGTGTATCCACCCGTATCCGTGGCCTGTTGTTGCTTCGCAACTAAATGCTTTTCTACATAGTCGGGAAGTCACCCCGACGTACAAATCACAACCTGGAGTACCACCAGGTACTTGATGTGACTCCAAGTGCATGAGCCGGAAAAATCGGTCTTTTTACGGCCTGGGCTTCAAATAATCGAGACCGATAACCGCTATCCCGTTATACCCAGCTGTCTGTTACCCGCTACCTCACTTCCCGTTACCCAACACTTCTAAACTGACCACTTCCCGCTACCGACTACCCTGCTTCTAAGGTATGACAAAATAAAAATAAAAATCTTGATTACGCCCAATTTGTTCACAAATTTCTAGCTCTTAGAACTCGGTTTAATAAAATTTTAGAACTCATTTGAGTTCTAAGTTTATTCTTCACCAAGTTCTTACGCGTTAGAACTTCGATTTAGAACTTTGTTATAATTAGATCCTCGAATTTGGGGGTCTAGTGCCTTAGAACTTGGTTTTATTACAATTTCGTTTTTTCAACGAGCAAATTGAATTAAATTTATTATAATTTTTGAAAATAAAAAAGACCATATAATAAGTTAAAATAAATTAAAGTGGATCGTATTTTTTATGATTTTTTATTTACCTATGGACGATGACTTTTAGTACCTACGTTGCGAACGTTTTCCTGGAAGAACGGCGTATTTAATGAATGCGAATACGTACCACAATTATTAATACCTACACCGGACGTTACGATTTTGTTCGTCTCTTTCGTCCAGAATATATCTAATAATGAGTAGGGAAACTCTTTTGCAACTAACAAAGCTTACGTTCTTAGTAGTGCTTCAACCTCAAAAGTAGATCTTTAACCCACAACAACCGTAAAAATTGAAATGAATTTACTATACTTATGTATGTGAAGATACAATCGCCGCTCCGCAAGGTGGAGAATTGGTGAGTTTTGAAAGTGTCTGTGTTAATGTTAATGGCGACGCTTTGCAAGGCAAACAACTCGGATATTGGAATATTGCCAATAATCAACTGCTGCATATGATTCCACTGGAAAATCCTAGAGATCAGGAGCGTTTGTGAAGGGTTATGCTTAGCAAATAGTCATAATATTTTTTTATCTGAAGTATATTTCGTAGCCAGTGGCGACAGCAAAAAGAATGCCAAAGCTGTAGTGTTAGCCACATCAACAACAATTCTCTGAGTGCTTGTTTTTTTTTATAATAAACACATACTCAAGGGGTTTCTATACCCTTATTATGCCATAGACACAGTGAGTGCTTTAGGATAGAGGGAAGGGGTTGGAGAGGAGGTGTCGGTGTACATTGATGTTAAATTCCTGAACACTGCAATGATCAGGAAAGACAGAGTGTGGAAGAGAGAGTTCCACATTCGCGTAGAACGGCTAAAGAACGATTCTCTATACTTGAGCGTACGACCGAAGTTGGGCTCGAGGGTAAACTGATGGGCATTCCTGGAAGCGCGAGTATTACGGTTGAATTGTTTAAGGGGAGGAATGCAACTGGCTATTTCACCAGAGCAATTACCGTAGAAGTAACGATAGAACTAGGAGAGACACGAAACGTTACGACGGTGTTCCAATGAAGTGAATGAGAATCTCTCCATCACCAATCATTCTTGAAGCTCTTTTTTGTATTCCATCCAAGAGGCTCAAGTAAGTAGCTGGAGCACCAGCCCAAAGATGGGAATTGTAATCAAGCTTTGGACGGATATAAGTCTTATAGATAACAGCCAGATCAGACGGGAAGAAGAATTTCTTGCACCGTCTTAAGAAACCCAAACATCTTGCGGCATTTTTGGCGACATCGCGTATGTGTTTTGTCCACAAGAGGTGGTCAGTGATGCACATACCGAGAATCTCGAGATGTTCGGTCTCATTGATGCAAGTGCCACTCAAAGACAGTGGCAAGGGGGGTATATCTCGCTTCAACGATACCAGACAGCGTTGAGTTTTGGGAGCATTAAACTCTACACGGTTTTTAATTCCCCATTGGACAATGCTGTTTAGGTCAGAGTTTAATGAGTTTATCATATTTTGCCGTTGCAGTTCCACATCCGAAGAAGAGGGATGTGAATCTGGAAACGAATATGAGAAGCTAAGGATACTATCGTCAGCGAAACAATTTATTGGATTAGAAGTAACAGACAAGAGATCATTAATAAAAAAGATAAAGAGGGTCGGAGACTTGAATCCGTCCAATACAACTTGTATTGAACGGTTCGAAAGAAAGTTTCTAATCCAACGAAGAAGGGATTCATCTTAATGACCGTACTGCCGGTCATTAAGAAGCTTTCGGTCTTGGAGATATTTCTTAAGCTGATAGTTAATCAGCGTTTCCATGACCTTTTCTAAGGGAAGTGCAATCGGACGATAATTGGAGGGAGAAGAAGATTCGCTTTTTTTTGGAACAGGCTGGACAAATGCTGTTTTCCAACTGCTCGGAACGAGCCCAGAAGAATAGGATATATGGCAAAGCTTACGCAAGGGTTTTGCCAGCGTGAAAGAATACCTCTTCAGAAAAATAGCAGGGATACCATCCGGAGCAGCGGATTTATGTATGTTGAGATCCTTTAGGACTCTCGTCACAGCACGAGTGCGGAAGAAGATTTGTCCCATGGAATCATTGACGCGCTCAAGAACTGGAGGAGTCATGACACTCTCTGACAGCCAAGAATTGGCGGCGAACTGCCTAGCAAAAAGGTTCGCTTTCGCGAGCGAGCTAACAACTGGAGTGTCATTGTCGACGAGCGTAGGGACCGAGGAAGAAGAAGTATTCTTCATATTTTTTAGAAATGACCAAAAGTTTTTACTGCATTTGGGACATTGCAGTATTTTTTGCCTTAATTTTTGGTCATGTAAAAATTTGGTCCGCCGAATATGGGCATTGCAGGCCTTCCTGACTTGTTTAAAGTTTTTCCGGTTTTCCTCAGTTGGGTTGGCTCTAAAACACCGGAACTTTACTTCTTTTTCCCTGATAACCTCTACAGCTTCAATCAAACCCTGACTTTTCCTTGGGTTTGATGCTTTTAACCCTATTAGAGATACAAGTTTTCATTCCCATTGAAGGATTGAGGGGATCTACAATTTAATGCCAATTCCAAACGCAAGATATTGGACGTGTGCTTCGTTTAGCTTATGGACCACCAATACCATCAAGCCATCAAGGCCAACTCTGCCTTGTTGGCCGCAGGTTCACGGGGAGCAGATTTCCCCTACATAACTCTCTTACACTCATGGATTTTCCTTTTTGTATTACAACGCACCAAAGAAACAAAGTCCATCTTTTTCAGGAACTATTAACTTTTTAAAGTGAGCAGCAACTACTGAAAATGATTTTTAAAAAATATATAATCGAACATCAAGAGAAAAACTTCTCTCACAATTTCAATTTCTTATCACTTGCTTATCACTTACTTATTTTTGAAGTTGTGTTAGTTATACATATTTACATATATGCCTAAAATGGAGACCGGACATCATCTTAACGCAACAAAATTAAACATACCACTATTTTTTTTATCGCGTGAGTTTACTGACAATTAGAATTTACTCCAAAATTCAATGAATTTAAACCATTTTCCTAAAAGGTAATCGAATCAAAAGCAGCTGCTTTTCTGAAGTTCGGAACTATGTTATCAAAAAGTCGAAGACCCTTTATATCCCAAAATCGATGGGTAAGAATTTTATAGGTAATTTTTTTTTTCTGTCATGCGATTTGATTTCTGAATAATTTAAGATAAAGGAGATGAATCGGAAGACGATAACTTCGACATCAATTTTAAAACACAGCAAAAAATAATAACTCCCCCGCATTTAAGACACTCAAAAAGAAGAAATGCTGATAAATCTTATAAACTGGCCCCAAACAGATACAAAATTTCAAGTGAATCTCATTGTCTGAAAATACCTAAATGGACAACTACGATAACAGTGCCCCGACGCAAAAAAGGAGTAAGATTTTCCAACAAAGCCGATTTCTATGAAATTGCTTCGTTCTATTCCAATCAAAATAAAGCAAAATGTCGTAGACATAAGGGGATATTTTTATTAAGTATAACCACTTAAATGAAATCTTCGAACTCTTAATTTATTTTTTGTTGTTAAGATTTAAGAAATCAAAGGCCTACATCAAGGTTTATGGTATTCGATCCTATAACATGTTGGCGCAACCCAAAGGATCCAGGACCAGCGGACTATTTTGTTGGATTATTTGATTGGACTGAGTAAGCTTGTAGTTTCTAATACTCATCCTAAGGGCTATGGTATTACATTCAATTTTTTATAGCTTCCCGAATGTTTATGATATAAATGATGGACCTCATAGATTTTATCGATATTCTAATGTGCCTGAAAATGATCGAATGTGGAAAGTAGGAATTTCATCATGGAATTTTACACCAGGTCCAGGACGCTATGAACTCTTGGACGATGAAGATTCTCTAAGCAAAATGCTAGAAATTCAAGCACAAAAGCGTTCGAAATTTCGCCGTTTACACCGTAGTAAAATATCTGCCCCCACATATAAAATAAACTATGGAAAACGTCATATATTCGGCTATGGCTTCACACGTCTCTTTCGAGCACCACCTACAAAGACAATTTCGAAAAAACAACCATCAAAAAAGAAATCTCAACGACTTACACATGAAATACGAAAATATGCAAGTTTTCAATACATCCGCATGATTACAGATCCGTTGCGCATTCCTATATCATTTCGAACAGACTATATGCCAAAAAAAGCATTGGTTATACATTTCAATAGTTTAGTAAGGATGTCAATGCGGCACGTGGCACGCGATAATAAAAAGGTTGTATTTGGCAGTGGAGTACCAAGATTCAACGACACCGATATGCCGACTGTGCGAAAATCAAATAAACCATTGAAACCTGTGGTAAATATGCCAGTTATGAATGTCAAGATCGACGAAATTAAAAACAAACTAGAAATGCTTCCGGAACGTTTAAGATCCGTTCACAAAAGTCATCGTGTGCGACCTTTTAATTTCCGACCTATGCCTCCTACCAAAATATTGATGACTGAGACGGAACTTCGTTTAGAATCAGATGAACCTTTTGAAATCTATCCAAAGGACCTTATTCCAAATAAATATTTTAAAGTTTAGTTTTTAGTTGTTTATTACTGTTTTTCGTAAGGTATCTTTGTTGTTAAGCCTGTGATACTCTGCATAGTCTTGGTCACCCTTATCACAGGCCCCAGCGTTGTAGATTCGTACTACAAATCCCGAAAAAAAGTATCATAGGTCCCATGCGTTGTACTAAAAGTATTTGGCTAAAATTTTGTGATGCTTTTTCTAAAGCTGAGGTGTGCTCAGTCTGTACAGGGTGTTCTCGACTAACCCCTGACATGACGTCAAGTCGAAGATCCAAACCAAATAACACAACCAACCTTTAGTATTCGTTTTTCAGTTTTTATTAAATTATTGTTTTAATGTAAACAGCTTTAATTTGAGTCTATCTTACAAAAATTCAACTTATGCTATTACTTACTTACGTAAGATGACGCTACAGTCCGGGGTGGACTTGGGCCTCAACCAACAAATCTCTCCAGCCAGCTCGGTCCCTAGCTAGCTGTCTGCAGTTTCACGTGCCGAGTTGGTTGAGGTCATCTTCAACTTACGCGTGCAACCTGAGCCTTAATCCTCCTCTTCTGCATCGTCTCTCTGGGGTAGTTTCGAAGACTTTACGGGGCGTGTCCATCCGCTCCACGTGACCAAGCCATCTGAGTCTTTGGACTTTCACTCTTTTAGCTAGGTCAGTGTCGCTGTACAGCCTGTACAGTTCGTCGTTAAATCTTCTGCTCCATTCACCGTTTATGCATACCTGGCTATAGATCTTCCTTAGCACTCCTGCTACTGTGGTTATTCTAAGTTGTAAGTAGTTGTTAGATAGAATAGGTAGTTTTAGTTAATTTTAAGTTTTATTTCTTAAGGACTTAATTTTATGTAGCATGTAAGGACAAAATTAAAATTGATGTGGTGTTAGTTCATTATAATCTTTCTAACAAATAACAAATAATGAAAACAAAGAAGAATATCTAGTTCATAGGCCGAAAGGCATAAGTCTATAATGAATTTCTTAGAGCGCCCGGGTCGGGCTAGTAAGTTAAATATAAGATTTAAGATAATAAGCTAGTTTGAATTCTTACTACTTACTACTAATACTACTCAATTTCGTTCTTAGCCCGTCGAAACAGCAATTAGCAAAAGTTATTCTCTTTCTGATCTCGGCGCTGATGTCATTGCCCGCACTGGTATGCGTCCATTGTGACGTTTTGTCCAAGACGTCAGTTTTGGGTCTCCTTTCTTGATGTTTTGCCCACATAGACCGCTAAACCCATTTTTCAGCCTCTGATGTCTGTACACTCGCAAAAGCATTGTTAACATCTCGCTGCGTTCTCCCAATGATATCAATGTCATCAATTTCTGCAAGTAGTTGCACAGACTTCTGGAATATAGTGCCTCCAGTGTTGACGCGGGAGAATTAAGCCAGAGAATATCGTACGTACCTAAGTCTCTTTTTTCCAACCATATTCGCAGTTGAGTTGGCTCCTTACCAAATCATCGCCGAAGGCTTTGGAGTACGGCCTAAAGCTCCCACGGCTTTGTCTGCAGAAGGGGTCCTACCTTATCCTCAGCATGGACTGTGATTCTACAACGATATTTCCCTGTTGGTCTTTGAAGGCTTCAGTTAGTGCTCGGTAACCTTGACTTTTTTTTACTTTACTTCTTGGTAAAACTTCCACCTCATTCCTCTTTTTTAATCTCTCAACACCCTCGATCGATAGCTTTTCATGCTCTTTCTTTTTGTTTCTGAAAATCTTGTGTTATTCTCTCCTCTTCTGCTCGTAGAGCTCCCGAGCTGCTCTCGTCCTCCTTTGCAGAGCTGTTTTATATGCTTCTTGCTTGGCTGCATGTACTTGCTTTCATTCATTCATCAAACCAGGGGTTTCGCTTTGGAAACCCAGTACATCAGAGGCAGTATCCCTAATGACTTATTGGCTATTCTGTCAATGGTTCTCAATGCTCGATGCTGGCTGTAGCGGACTTCTCCTGAGGTTACTTGACTCTCGATCGGAAAAAGATCTGGCGACCTCTTGCGATTGTAGACGTCCGAAGTCATATACTTTCTTCTAGCTACAACGAGGTAGTGGTCCGAGTCGATGTTAGCCCCTCGGAAGGTTTGGACATCAATAATGTTTAAAGAATGGTCTTACGTCGATAGCAATATGATCAATCTGGTTTACGGTTGATAGTCTGTAGATCTCCAGGTCCCCTTGTGGATATTGGAATTTGGGAAACGCGTACTTGCTACTACTATTTTTCGTCCCGCTGCAAAATCGATAAGCCTGAATGTGTTATCGGAGGTTTTTTCGTGCAGGCTGTGTTTTCCGACTGTCCTCTCTTCCTGGTTTGGCGTTAAAATCTCCTAAGACGCGGTTGCCATACATTGTAAATTAATTCACCGGAATTCAAAGAGTAGTGTATGTACCTATGGCTACCACCTGCTGGCGATTTAAACTAATTTAATAAAAAAAATGTCTACCTCTTTCCACACCACCAAGAGTTAAGATAAAAGGTGCGTTTTTTTAAGAGTATCCCCAGTGGGCCTATAATCCCTTTTATTTGTTTTCAAAAACATAGATTTTTGGAAAACAAAAAATTAAAAAGTAAAGCATATTTGTCGAAATCATCGATCTTACCTTTGGAATCAGAGTTATTTTTCTTTTTTGATGGGAAATTGTGGCCTTTGATTTTAATTTATTTTAAAACTCTGCAAAGAGTTCGCCTCCTTTAAGAGAATATCTATATACGAATTTTCTTACAGCTTCCGTTTTGTTTTTCAAAATAGGGTACAACTTGTTTAGTAGTATTTGTTATGTTATGTTTGCTTACTAACAACTAACATTTTACTAAGTAATGAGCCGGTGGTATAACATAGTCTACTATGTTCTCAAACCATTGGTCGTTAGACTTGCTAAAAGCTCTGTTCGACCAATGCTGATAACGTAAAAAAAAGAAAATAACCTTCAAGTTTTTTACTGTGGATGGGTTTCTAGCCCCTCGCTCAAACCTTCAAATTTGTAGGGCCGTTGTTTTAGTGCTTCTGTTTCTCCGTTTTGCACTCGCGCTTACAAGTTTCTCAAGTTATACCTAGTGATATAACCAGAACCAGGTGGTTACCACTTGCAGGTAAGGTAAGCACTTGGTGTATAGGAAACTATACAGCATACGTCTCTAGATCCTCCAACACTTACTTACTTACTTATGGTGGTGCTACAGTCCAGGTCGGACCAGGGCCTCACCCAACAAACTTCTCCAGCCAGTTCGGT
This sequence comes from Sphaerophoria rueppellii, assembly GCA_920937365.1. Taxonomy (NCBI): domain Eukaryota; kingdom Metazoa; phylum Arthropoda; class Insecta; order Diptera; family Syrphidae; genus Sphaerophoria; species Sphaerophoria rueppellii. The sequence goes on along the minus strand of CAKKXW010000088.1, from coordinate 39,363 downwards.
CCCTGGCTAGCGCCAAGTTGGTTCGGGTCCTCTACCACCTGTGTGCTCCACCGGAGTCACGGTCTTCCTCTTCTGCGACGTCCTTCCGGGTTGGATTCGAAGACTCTACGAGCCGGAGCATTATTTTCCATTCGTTCAACATGACCATGACATGACATGACCATTCTCCAGTAATGCAGACAGGACCAAAAATCACTCGAAGAATTTTTCTCTCAAAGCAGCCCAAAGCGTTATCACAAGATGTTGTCATAGTCCATGTCTCTGCACCATACATGAGAACCGGGATGATGAGGGTTTTGTAGAGTGTCACTTTAGTTGCTCGGGAGAGGACTTTACTACTCAATTGCCTTTTAAGTCCAAAGAAGCAGCGATTGGCAAGAGTGATTCTACGTTTGATTTCAGTGCTGGTGTTGTTGTCTGAGTTGATAGCGGATCCCAGATAGACAAAGTCCTTAACTACCTCGAAGTTAAATCTGTCTATGTTGACGTTTACTCCAAGACGTCGATGTTGGTAGTCCTTTCTTGTCGACAGCATTAAATTGGTCTTGCCTTCGTTAACCCATCTTCCTGGCCTCGGTCTCAAGGCTCACAAACGCTCCACTGACATCACGCTGTGTTCTTCCAATTATATCAATGCGTCTTCGTATCCTAGTAGCTGGACGAACTTTTGAAAGATTGTTCCTCTGGTGTTGACATTGGAGCTTTGCACAATCTTTTTAAGAATGATGTTGAAGAAATCGCATGACAACGCATCGCCTTGTCTTAAACCTTTTTTGACATCAAAAGCGTCCGTAAGGTTTTTTCCGACCATGATGGAACAGCGTGAATTTTCCAATGTCATCTTACACAGACGGATGAGTTTTTCTGGGATGCCAAAACTAGACATTGCTCTATATAGTTGGTCTCTATAGACGGTGTCATACGCGGCCTTGAAATCGATGAAAAGGTGGTAGGTATAGGTATCGATTTGAAGTTCCTGGGTCTTCTCCAAGATCTGCCGTAGGGTGAATATTTGATCGATGGTGGACTTTCCGGGTCTGAAGCCACACTGATAAGGATCTACCAGGTTTTTGACGAAGGGCTTCAAACGTTCAGCATGCTCCTTACCAAATCATCTCCAGCTGCTTTGTACAGGTCGGCGGCTAGCCCGTCTGCTCCAGCGGCTTTGTTCGACTTTAGTTTAGATATCGCTAGCTTCACTTCGTTAATGTCGGGTGGGTGGAATTGTTGGCCTTCTGCACCCAAATTGAATGCTTCTGTACTTCTGACGAAGTTTTGGTCGTCATCACCATTATACAGCTTGGAAAAGTGGTTTTTCCATATCCTCAGCACTGACTGCGGTTCTACTACGATGTTTTCATGATGGTCTCTCCAGGTTTCAGTTCGGGGTGTATACGCCCTGGAGGTTTGTTTCACCTTTCTGTAGAACTTTCGAACCTCGTTCCTCTTGTGACATCCCTCTATCTCACCGATCGCGCACTTCTCATGCTCCCTTTTTTTCTTTCTGAGAAGTTAATGCTCCTGTGTCCTTTTATGCTCGTAGAGCTCACGAGCTGCTCGTGTCCTTCTTTGCAGCGCCGCTTTGTATGCCTCTTGTTTAGCTGCATTGTGCTCGCCGGCATTCATCGTCAAACCAGGGTTTCGTTGTGGTGGCCGTTTGAACCCTAGCACTTCAGAGGTGGAATCACTGATGGCTGCTTGGCATTATTGCCATTTTGTGCTAGCAGTAAAGGACTTCTGAGGAGATTTTCGGAGACACGATCGGAAAAGGATCTAGCAATCTCTTGCGATTGTAGCCGTTTGACTTCAAATATCCTCTTAGCATTTTCGCGTGTTGGCCTTGATCGGGATATCCGCATTGGTACCTTGGCTACAAAAAGGTAATGGTCCGAGTCGATGTTGGCAACTCGGAATGTGCGGACTTCTTGCATGCTATAAGTGTGTCGTGAGTCGATCGCAATGTGATCAATTTGGTTGACGGTTGATTGATCAGGAGATTTCCATGTCCCCTTGTGGATATCGAGATGTGGGAATCGCGTTCTTGCTACCATTACGTCTCGCCCCGGAGCGAAGTCGATTAGCCTAAATCCGTTATCGGAGGTGGTGTCGTGTAGGCTATGTCATCCGATTATTCCACCAAAGATTTCTACTCTACCCAGCTTAGCATTAAAATCTCCAAGGACGATTTTAATGTCATAGCTAGGGCATTGCTCATAGGTCTTGTCGAGGAGCTCTTAGAACCCGTCTTTGGTGTCTTCATCCTTTTCCTCAGTAAGGACGTGAGTGCAGATGAGGCTGATGTTGGTGAATTAAGCCTTGATACGGATTGTAGTGATGCGCTCATTCACTGAGTTCAAACTCAAGACCTTCCTCCTGAATCGAGTCCCAACTACAAATCCACATCCAAATAGACGCTGATTTTGTTCCCGGT
>CAKKXW010000087.1:30379-45907 GCA_920937365.1 Sphaerophoria rueppellii | reverse complement strand
AAAAAAAAAAAAAAAAACGAATGTATTTCTTATGGGAGAGATTTTTGCCAAAAAAAAAAAAAAAATATTTTTTCATTTCACCACTGTGATCCGAGCTGTAAACCAAAATCGAAGAAAAAAATTATACTCACCTCAATTTTTTTCACACAAAACAATGTGATTCTCATTGTTTTGGCAGAAAAAATTAAAAATATTCGACAGGGACAGCTAATTCATTTCTCAGCAATATTTTCATGAAAAAAAATTTTGTTTCACCTCTTATTTTTTTTTTGTCACAACGAACTGTATACTAGGCTTTAAGTAAAAAAAATTATTTTGAAATGCTTCAAAACGGTTCCTCTAAATAAAACCGTTTTTTGTTGCCAGAATTTCTCGCGAAATAAAAGTCCCAAATAGTAATTTGTATTAAAAAAAAATTTCATATTTTCTGTATTTTTAAAAAATATTTTCAAACTTTTTTTTCAAAATTCTGTATCTCAAAAACAGATTAATATTAAAAATTAAAATTGAAATATAATATGCATATTTACATGTTATGTTATGTTATTGTTATTGAACTTTGGTGTTCAGTGAGAGTAGGGCATTCTACAAGCACATGACACACTGTACTTGAATCCATTTTCATCTTATTGCATCTTTTTGTCACCCAAAATCACTATGCTCTATCAAGACATTATAAATCTTAACTCAGTCGCACATGTTTTAAAATATTATTTCGATAAAAGATTTGAAGCTTGAACCAAAAAAATGAAGCAGGTAAAATAATTTCTAGCGAGTGGAAAAAATGTTGCCCAAAAGAGAATCAATTAAATAATTTTTTTATTTTCACACCCCAAATTGATTTACTTTCGGGCAAAATTTGTGTCCGGTCGTTTCTCTCCCAGTCAAACCGAATCGATTTTGAATGTTCCAGATCGTCATCATCTTCAGACAAAACTGAAAAATAAATGCTCAAAATGAATAATTGCAATGCAGCATATACCTGCTTTCCAGACACGAGCGTTTTCCAAAATTTCCAAAAAAGATGAAATTATAACCCAGTAGAGGTGAAATTATGACCCATGCGAAGTTATGCACCCGCACCTTGAAAACTGCATACCAAAATTAAGTTTTAGACATTTTTGAAAAAGATTATAAATAAAAAATTAATTTAAGATAGCGGCTCCGACGATTTTCAAAAATAAATTTAATAAATCAAGCATAAGGTTTAAATTTGTTTGGCATTTAAATTTTAGGAATTAAATGTATTTACGAGGTACATATTTAAATTTTAATTTTTTTTCAATGGATTTTAATTTTTTTTATATATATTTAATGTTTTTTGTGAGTTAAGTGTAAGTTGGTGCATGGCAATTAACTTTCCACCAAAAGTTTCTTAATGAATGTGTTAAAAAAAGAATTATACAATTTATTAAATGGAAACAAATTAATTTAAAGTTATTTTTTTTTTTTGTGAGCTCAATACTTAATTGGAACCAGTTTTCTCAGTCTCATACAAGACTTAATGAATTCCTATGTACTTATACATATAATGAACGTATTTGTCATATTCATATACTTTTGTGAACTCTTCAGCTGAGAATGGAGGTGGATAGAAGCGACATACATATATAAAATTAAAATTCATTTTAATGCATTGAAACAATCATCTTAGCCAAGAAAATAAAGTGATCACATTCCTGAACATCAAAAAATAATTTGTTTTCTAAAGATCGACTAAAAATAAAAGAGCAACTCTGTCTATCTAAAAAGTGAAGAACAACGCTGTTTGTCTGCACGAATAAGAATAGTAAAATAACGAAAATACTATATGAAGTGTTTGTTTAGTTGGTATGTAGTATGTACGTACACAGGAATTGCTGCACTTACATTAGGCCGGTTAATTATATGTAGTTTCACATGGCCAGCGTTGTTAAAGATCATCAGGGCTTTTCTTTTACATTACCTAAATCATCACTGTATGCATACACAACAAAAGAACTTCCACCGAATTCCCCAAACCTAGACGATTTAAGAGCATCAGGTAGTGGGGTGTTGGTTGTTGGATGCAAATATAGAGGAAAGTTAGCGTTTATGCGACTAAAAAGAGCGATCAAATATTTTTTTAAGGGTGTAGGCCTGGTAGGGGTGTGTTGACATTGACAACAAGTAGAATTACAAATGGATAAACTGTGGCAAATATACAAACATATATATAGTAAGGAAGGCTATTTTTCGAAATATTTGAAAAGTAAAAGTAATCATAAATATTAATTTTTTGCATGGAGTTTTCAATTTTCTGAAAAACTAGAACAGTCATCTCCTGTAGAACACAAATAATGGTAAGAAAGGTATGCGGAAACAACATATTAAAAAATTAATTGCCATCTTGTGGAGCATTTGTATACTCTTTTGTCGAAATTTTCAAAGTCCTTATATATCTTTGGTTTTCTTTTCTCTCAAATAAACCAGCATACAAGATCAAATATACATCGTCGTCGGTACCGGTTTCTCCTACCCCAGTAAAAAACATTTTGTAAAACACAATAAAACGAATTTTCCAACAACTCATACAATCAACGGAATTCTTTGTATTCACCAAATATTGTTCCCTGGATGTCAAACGAATATTCTTAACATTGTGCCAATGTTGTATTGGGACTGACGAAGGAGTTAAATAACATTCAATATAGCAAAAATGTATGTTTTGAAAAAAAAGAAAGAAAATAATAATAACCTCGGAAGTCAACGATACATGGATTCGACGATTGTTATAGGGAAGAATTCAATTCGTTTTTGGTTGGCAAGGCACTTGTATCTTCATTCTGGTGTATTGATGGAGGTACTTGTTTGAACGGTCCAGGACTGCGTGAAAGACAACATTTCGATACATTTTTGTTCATTATTAATTTTTAAAGTGTCGCAAAGAGTTATGGTAAAAAAAGTACATTCATTGTTTTTCTATTTACTGAGAAATGAAAAACATTTAAAATGCATGTCGGTATGTCGAATAAAACAGATTATTTTTGAAGGGCGCTGTACTTAAAGAATCCGCCTGTGATTTCCTTCACGTCTTCATCTCGATGTATGTAGATGACTTGCAAAGACTTTGTAACAGTCAATTCTCTCCCATAAGGACTACTAGCTCCTAGCATCTAGGAAATAATGAAAACCAATGTTTTTTTCGACTTGTCGTTGCTGGGTCTTGAATGTGAAGATGTGATCTGAGTAGTAAGTCGACGTTTTACATAATAATATGTTGGAATATCGATCTAGAGTGTGATTCAAACAAAATGATTGATGAAAAGACAAAATCAAATGATTGTTTATTTAAAATTCAGACATGTAAAATGTGTAACTGCTTGTTGTTTTTTTTTTTTGTTTTTTCATCCGTGATATTTGTTCCATTTTGAAGAACGAGTAAAACGTTGGTTCAATTTCAAAAATTTGAATTCAATATAAACACTTGTTGGTGCATTTATTATTTTGCATTTCCTTAAATTCATTTTTCTCAGATACTGCTCCAACCATTAAGGAATTGTGCTATGGGTTCATTGGACGCGTTACAATTTAAAAAAAAAAAAATGTGTACACTGGGAGTGACGGTAGAAGTGAAAACACAAAAAGTCAAAAACAAAAACGAATGACCAAATTTTGACAAAATGTACACTTCTAGCAACATAACAACTGTACAGCAGCTGGCTAAGGCCTTGTTCGCATAGCTAAAGTATGCTCATGTACCAAAATATCCTGTGATGGAAAAATGTCTTCAATAAAGAATTTTTGTATATCTTTGCTTTTTAAATATAGGCAATAGAAATATTTATGCATGTAAGCAAGTTATTTCGGCTACAAACAAATCGACCCCGAATCGAATCATTTTCTTTGAGTTTTCTGCCAATTAACTGTGAAAAATCGTTTCTTTTTTTAAATACACGTGTTAACTTTTCATTGTAATCCCAACATCTCTAGCAACATGCCAACTCTACAGCGCAGCGGCTGGCTAAGTCTTTGTTCGCACAGCAAAAGTATGTTAACTTTTCATTAACTGGCAAAAAATAATTAAATTTATCTTTTTGTTTTTATAATTTGCACAGTAATGACTGGGAAAGACAGCGAATTGTTTGGGGGAGGAATGCAACTGTCTATTTCACTAGAGAAATTACCGTGAAAGAAGCGATAGAACAAGGAGAGACACGCTACGTTACGGCGGTGGTATGTGAATGCGTCAGTGATCTCTCTATCACCAATCATTTTTACAGCTCTTTTTTGTATTCCATCCAAGAGCACCAGCCCAAAGGTAGGAATTGTACTCAACCTTTGGACGGATATAGGTCTTATAGATAATAGCCAGATCAGACGGGGAGAAAAATTTCTTGCACCGTCTTAAGAAACCCAAACATCTTGCGGCATTTTTGGCGACATCGCGTATGTGCTCGGACCACAAGAGGTGATCAGTGATGCACGTACCGAGAATCTCGAGATGTTCAGTCTCATTGATGCAAGTGCCACTCATGGACAGTGGCAAGGGGGGATTTCTCGCTTCAACGATACAAGACAGCATTGAGTTTTCGAAGCATTAAACTCTACCCGGTTTTTAATTCCCCATTGTACAATGCTGTTTAAGTCAGAATTTAATGAGCTTATCATATTTTGCCGTTACAGTTCCACAAAAGGTTCCACAAAAGAAGAGGAGGGATGTGAATCTGGGAACGAATATGAGTAGCTAAGGATACTATCATCAGCGAAACAATTTATTGGATAAGAAGTAACAGACAGGAGATCATTAATAAAAATGAGAAAGAGGGTCGGAGACAAAACGGAGCCCTGGGGCACACCAGCATTTATATTGCAGGTTTCGGACTTGAATCCGTCCAAAACAACTTGTATTGAACGGTTCGAAAGAAAGTTTCTAGTCCAACGAAGAAGGGATTCATCATTCATAAAAGAGCAAGATGCCAGACTTTATCAAATGCCTTTGAAATATCAAGTGCAACAATCTTACTTTCTCCAAAACGATGTAAAGATTTGTTCCACTGTTCGGTGAGATAAACCATCAAATCACCAGTGGACCTGTTGCTGCGAAAGCCGTACTGCCGATCATTAAGAAGCTTTCGGTCTTCGAGATATTTCTTGAGCTGATAATTTATCAGCGTTTCCATGACCTAAGAAAGAAAGGACGTAAGTGTAATTGGACGTTAATTGGAGGGAAAAGAAGATTCGCCTTTTTTTTGGTATTGGCTGGACAAATGCTGTTTTCCAACTGCTCGGAACGAGCCCAGAAGAATAGGATAGATGCTTACGCAAGGGTTTTTCCAGCGTGGAAGAACACCTATTCAGAACAATGCCATCCGAACCAACGGATTTATGTATGTTGAGATCCTTTAGGCGAACTGCCTAGCAAAAAGGTTAGCTTCCGCGAGAGAGCTAACAACTGGAGTGTCATTGTCAACGAGCGTAGGGACCGAGGAAGAAGATGAATTCTTCATATTTCTTACAACTGACCAAAAATTCTTACTGCCTTTGGGACAATTGCAGTTTTTTTAGCCTTAATTTTTGGTCATGTAAAAATTTGGTCTGCCGAATATCAGCATTGCAGGCCTTCCTGGCTTGTTTAAACTTGTTCCGGTTTTCCTCATTTGGGTTGGCTCTAAAACACCGGAACTTTACTTCTTTACTACTCCCTGATAATCTCTTTACAGCTTGAATCAAACCATGACTTTTCCTTGCGTTTGATGCTTTTAACCCTATTCGGGATAAAAGTTTTCATTCCCAAAATAATCATATTAGTAATCATATCTGCGCTGGAGTCTACGTCACTATCGAGGAAGCATAGTGACCAGTTAAAGATCCGGAAAAAGTTGTTGAGACCGTCTCAGTTGGCTTTCTCGTATTGCCACACGGTTCTCTTCGGAGCTCTTTCTCTAACTGGATTAGCTTGGCACAAGAAATTTGCAGATATAATACTATGATCTGATCTGCCTAGAGGCGTTAATACACTGATTGTATATTTATCAAGGTCAGACATAAGAAACAAGTCAAGAGTATTTTCCGCTTGGCCATTAATGTCCGATATTCGAGTGGGCTCGGTGACAAGCTGAGTTAGGTGGTTAAACTCAGCAAAGATCTCAGCACACATACCTTCGGGTTCGGGTGTTGCCTGGTCCGAATGGAGAAGCCACGAAGAATTGTGTGCATTGAAATCGCCCGTAATAACGATTTCAGTGTGAGGATACAGGAAAACAATTCTTTGGATGGAGTCAGACAGAGCGTCAAATTCGCGAGAAGTTGAAGCTCTGTCCAAATTTGGGCTTCGATAAAGAAAACAATAGTGAATGATGTGCTTGTTTACGGTGAACTTGAACCACATTGAATTGAAAAAAGGGGTCGGAGTAGTTCCCATATTGTGGAAGAAATTGATAAGTGACATCATTTCTAATGTAAATGGCGAGACCATGGTGGAGGAGGAATTGTGGCATTAAGCTATACCCATGAATGAGAAATGAGGGTTTCACTCAGAGCCAATACAGCTGGCCTGTTTGAAACAGTGTGGATATACGCAGCAAGAAAATTAATTCTTTGCCCACGAACAATAATTAACTCTGAAATTATCAGTCATTACAAGTAAAAACAATAAAAAGACCAAAACAGACGAGATCTAAAAGGATCTGGAATATCGCAAATCACTGAATATTAAAATTTAGAACAAATTTGACTGAGACGAAGACAATTAAAATAAAATCATATTTGCTTGAACTCCTATTTCTGTTCATTAGAAAATCGATCAAACAATACGAAGTCCCTATTTCTGGCAACACTATTTTCATTCAAACAACCGCTGTAATATTGCATTTGACAGCTCATTTAAAACAATTCATATGCATATGATTCATCATTTCGGCTCTGAAGAAAGAGACCGAATAACCAATAAGAGCTTTTTGTCTCTTGCGTGCAGCCTGTTATCTTATAGAGCTTGTTGACCTTGTTGTCTCTATACTCTGATGTTTTTTTTCATTAACGCATGTTCGATCAGCCCCCCATAGCACAATGTGTTGTTGTCAGAATCCTACGCCTTTCGATCTAACACGAACTTATATGTTTGCCCATCCCAAAATATATTTTCTTGCAGATGCCCAACGATGCATAGGTACATAAAAACTGCTAGAGGCTAACTCTTTTTTTTAAGTTCAGTAAACAAATTCAATTTGAATGCCAATTTTCATCTTTTGTTCATCCCCACAATTAAGTTGTTAAATCTCACTCGTACAGAACAATGTTGAGTGATGTGGCCATTGTCATTATAGTGTTCTATTCAGAGTCAAACGGCTCAACAGAAAGGTTATTATTCTCGACACAAAAGCCTCCTTAAACGGTTAAAACCTTAAACACTCCAATTTTGTACTTCATACAAAGCGACGTTTCTCTTACAAAACTCTCAAAGGCTATAAAAGAATAAATAGTTAACACCAATCTTTACGATTTAAATTATTTACTCCTTGGTTGTAAAGTGTTAAGAAATTATGCACTTGAGGGAAAATGAAAAAACAGCAAGCTCTTTTATGACAACAAGTAATTAAGTAAGTACATAATTATATTACCATCAAAGAACTGAATTATAAGAAAATCCAAACCGAACTAACTGCCAAGAAATAAAATTCAAAAAGCAGTCAGACAAATTTATTCACACCTGTGATGCTTCAAAGAATTCAAAAGCTGTTGCTTCGACACCCACAGAATAATGAAAAAAACAAAACAAAACACGTTAAAGTTCTCAAAGACTCAAACTTTAACATGCATTCACCTTAAATCCAATTCACATCCACAAAACACAGCAAGTATAATTTTTTTTTTACTCTTGCCACATCCAAGGAGACATTTTGTCATATTTTTTTTTTTTGTTTGCTTCTTACTTTACCTACCGTAAACCTGCAACAGAGAAGGTGTTGAAAGATCGGCCATAACCCTAAAATGCATCCAGTTTCCATAAAATTTAACCTCGTTGTCATTCGGTTTGTAAATATTACTCTTGTACTTTTAACAAGACACTAGTGTTGTATTAGTGAAGAAAAAAATATCATTCAAGTCGGTTATGGGAAAGAAAAACAAAGATTAACTTAAAGGGTAAAAATTATTACACGGCTTAGGTATGAAATTTCCATTTTCACAGGAAGGACATCACTATTTTCTCATTCTCAGTGGCAAAGGGAATTTGTATGCCTTTTTTTCATTACCTACAATTTTTGTTTAGCTATGGATGTTGTTGTCCTTGCTTGTGTTTATCCTAGCGAATCAAATGATCTTAGAGTGAAATCTACAGGCAAAAAGGAGTAACAGCAAAAATGTAACTCGATGTGTTGTGCGCTCGTCCTTGTAGGATGCACAACGAATTTAAATTCTCTAATTAGCGCGTGTCGGAAAATGAAAATCCTGCGGGAGAATAACAACCAAGCTGACATCGTTTGCATTAGGAATAATAAGCCGCTTGTGCTCGGTTGTAGTTGTTGTCGTAAGAGCCGCTCATAAACGTTGAAATTAAACCAAATGATCCAACTTTTATTTCGAGAATTGCATTTTATTGAAGTCATCATTGTCAGAAGTGGGATTTGGCAGGATAATATTTTTGATAAATTTCGACTTTTGCTAGGATTATTTTGTTTATTTTGTGCACTTGTAAAGCTAGTTACAGTTCCAAGGCTATTTTTTATTACGAAAATAATAATCATTACAAGCGCTTCTTTTTTTAGCATCATGGGGATGTTTATTCCCCGGGATTTTAACGCGTTTTCATGATAGCAATTTTTTGGTCTCATTTTATTTTGTTTCTTCTTCAAGGATAAGCTTTCACATGAAGGAACAAAACAGAAATGCAAATTCACGTTCTTGCGTTTTGTAAAAAAAAAAAAAAAAAAATGCTTTAATGTCATCGTTGTCGCCAAAATGTCCCTGTCCTGGAAATTATCTTGGAAATGGTTTGTCTTTTTTTTTAGTTTTTGCAAACATCGAGGCAGACCACGTCTTCGTTGTTGCAGCCACAAACACAATCGACCGACAGCGACTCTCGAGCTCGAAGCGAATTTAATAAATAAAAAGAGACAAAATTAACCGAATAAGAAGGAAGTGATATCGTTCATCGCGTAAAGCAACGAGCTGCAAATTTTCCTGGTTGTATTATTGCAAAATAAATGCATAAAGGACACTACATTGGTCTATGTATAGTGTAAATAAAATTAAGTATGTACGGTACATCTGTAACTGTACTTTAAATGGCTTTCCATAGAGATAGTACTTGCATTTGAGGAGATCAAATCAGGGACAGGGGCAAGATGGAATTGTTTAAGGATGGCTTCGAGGTCGTTAAGTTAATGTGCGAGCACAGTTTTAGTTAGTTTATGGTTCGTTATTTTGGCGTTTTGTCGTCGTGTTTATGAGGTGGGTTGGGTTGGTATTTAACAAAGTATACACACAGTTCAGGGAAATAATTAGCCAGGGTTTTATATTCATTTAGGTTTTGCTTTGCTTCGTTTTGTGTGCTTGTGTGTGTATGCATTTTTGTTTGTGCGTTATAGCGGGTCGTTTGTGTTGACATTAATTTTTTGTTCAAACGTTACTTCAACTTGAACTTTGAATGTTGCTAAAATTAAATGGGGCCATCGAAGGTCGAAAGTGGATAACACTATAAATTCAAAATGGCTTGGAAACAGTCGAGTTTAAAAAAGTGAGTAGATATAAACGATTTATGAACAAAATTGAATTATTTCATACGCAAAGTATGACCTATGCTGAATTTAAGGCATACAAGTAAGTTTTTAACCAAGCAAAAAACTAAAACATTCCAAATTACCAAAATATCGACTTCTGACATCAGTCGAACTATTTGACAATTTACAAGATTTCAAGGAATGAAATAATTATATTGTGTTAGAAATATAAATGAATTTCTGGACTTTGCTTTTTTAATTTTTTTCAAAACAGGTGTCAAAAATTCAACTTTGAGAATAAGAATAGAATCTTCATTGAGTATTTCCTTCTTGTAAGTAAATGTAAGTATTGAATACAAAAAATAAAGTACAAATAGCTATTTGAGCAAATTGACACAACTTGATTTCTTTTATTAAAAAATAGAGTGGCGCGACAGCTCTTGAAGAGCCAAGGCCTAAGTGGCTTACTCTCATCAACAATTCTCTAGGTGCGTGTGAAGAATCGAGGGGACCTACAATTTTACGCCGATTCCGAACGGCAAAGTCGAGAAGCACTTTTTCATGACAGATGATACTCTTGGAAGTTTTGTCAGTTCTTCGCAAGAGGCAGTGTCCGTGAAAGATGAAATAAAAACTTTGGGCCCGAGTAGGACTCGAACCCACGACGTTCTGCTTAGCAGCCAACGCACCTAACCGCTAAACTATGGACACTACATTTCTTTTATTAACAAAACAAAAATGTGCTATCAAAACTTTCTGTAGCAAATTTTTACTCAAAAAAAGCAAACCCGTATCTAATAAAAATGTATGAACAATTATTTCGGTTCGTTTTCCATGATTCTCATCGTTTCAAGTATCCAAAATCGTTATAGTTTAACTACGTAAAAAATCGAAAACAATTAAGAAATATCGTTCTCCATGATTCTCATGGATTTGAGTGATATAAACCGAGGCTTCGCTGGGTGGTACGCATTCGAAAGGTTCAGTTTAGATTTCTTTGGCGCACATAACAAGGCTGAGTTTGAGTTATGGCATCAATTATTTTGCCTTTGAGGGTCGCATAGACATACGAATTTAAAAAAGCTCCGCAAGAAAAAGTCTTAAGTTGTCAAAACACACGAATTTGGTGGAAAATTATCTTCGCCCCGGCGTGGCGGCGGCGGTGGCGTGCCGCGTTAGGTAACCATGCAATGTAACCGCTCGTGCAGAGTATCAATTGTGTCTTGTACTGTGTGGCACGTAGCGCCATCTTGTTGAAACCATAAGTCTTCGTTGTCCATATTTCAAAGACTCTAATTTGGTCACCAAACGTTGAATAATCGACGTGTACCTCATAAAAAGGGACCAACGCACGCATCGTTGCTGCTAAGAGAGTATACACGGATTTTGATAATAAAATTTTATCATTTGCACACGTTTCTCGACACTGTAGCTTGCTATGTTGTTTTGTCAATATGGCTACCACGAGCTGTCATAATCTGGAAGCAGTTAATTGCAAAGCAAATGTCTTAGGTTATAATATAGACAAAGTGGCTTGTTGTTAGTAAGTTCTTTTAACAAGCGTTAAACTCGAAAACCCTTTTTTCAAACTTTCTCATTCAATTTTGAATAATTAAAAAACAAAAAATTATATAGCAAGTTTTTGTTTAACTTTATTTTCAAGAGTTAAGAATTTACCTTATTCCTCAGCTTTTATTTTGAATTCCATGAAATATCCTGCAAAAAATAACAAAAACAAAATTTAAGTATTTAATAGACTTCACAGCAATACATTCCAACAAGAACCTAATCTATATAAGAACAATTTAATGACTTAATGTTTTATAAAAAGATCACAAACAAAACTCAGCACTCAATTGTATAACCAAGACGAGGCTTTGTCAACTTTAAAACAATAATAAATGTGTTCGTTTCACTTGTCTTTGTTTCATTTCTCAAAAAATAAAAAAAAAAAGAATAAGAAATAACTAAAGCCACTTAAGGGATACATTTGTTGGCAGGCACACCATCCCTCACAATTCTCCCCATACATCCTCTTCGGTCTTCCCTTCTCACCCAAAAGCTAGCCAACTACTAAAGTAAAATTATTTCCTTTCCACATTGCTTGTCAACACACAAGGCAAAGGAACAAGGAAGATAGTCAAATTTATTTTATGTCCCCAAGAGTAGGTATATATGTCGGTTGTTAAGTAACTAAAATTTACTCGGACCCATTAAGAAGGATTTTGTGAATAATTTTTTAAGCTAGTGATTTCATGCACTTAAGTTATGATATTTTCAGTAAACAGTTTCTTCTTCTTGCTGCTGGCGTTCGTTGTCGTTGTCAAGGGGATGTGATGCTTCCTTTTTTTGAGTTTGGGAAGAAACCATTAATTTGTGAAATTTCAAGATGGTCTTAGATTATAATTTGGATGGGGATGAATTGTTTGTTTTAAATCACAATTTTTGAATTCTCAGAATTTGGTTATTTCCATCGAAATTCTTGTTTGAATTTTATTTGTCAGTGGAAATTTTTTTTTTCGGTCTTAAATATAACCTCTCTACTTTAAGTACACTTTTAAATTCGAAAACAAATTTTTGTTGTTTTCAAAAAGAAAAATGATAGAAAACCGGTTAAAAATCCTTTTATAACCAAGTGACTTTAAAACACCTTCATCTTCTCAACGACGTCTTCCTTCCTCGCTCTTTTGCCCACTCGGCAAACTTCAATATGTCCTTAGAGACTTATGAGTTTTTTGTTATTTTGTATTTCGTCTAATTTTTCATGACTTTCCATATAGCCCCGACACTTAAAAAATACAAAAAACAACAAAGACAATCCCCACAAAACTTTGATTGGAGTCAAGTCATTAAAAATTATTATTAATGCTTGCACGAGCGACAAGGCACTCGGTACTCTTTTGAGCATTGAGCGCCAATAAAGTCATTCGCAAAGTTTTAGAGAGTTTCAGACTTTGTCAAGGAGTCCATTGGTTTTAATGTTTTCGACAGAGGAGTCCTTTCAACGCTTTTCGTTTGCTCACTTCCTTCGCCTCGATTCGTCTACTTAAAATCGAAATGCCCTGCCCGTGCGATAAAGTGCGCTCTTCAGACCATTTAATTACAATCTAAGGGCACAATATAAAATGTAACCATCATCAATGAGCATTATAATTTTTTGTTGTTTTTTTTTTATGGAATCTACAATTCCTTCCTTTGGGAAAAACAAAATCTTCGAAAACGACAGAATCCTTACACGATTTAAAAGACGTGGTTGGGTCAAAGGAAAAACCGAATTGAAAGGCATGGTTATTTTAATGGCATTGGTTCGGTTCTTCTTTTCGATGTATACACAAACAAATATACAAAGAAAAACAAGCGAACTAACAAAGACTGGCATTTGAGGGTTATTCAAATGATTACTGTTGAATTATTTCAATCCAATTTGTCTTTGGACAAAGTTTGTTTTTTCATCTCCTTCTTTTTTACTGAAAGCACATTGAAGGGAATCTACTTAAGTGAACTCAACTCAAACTTCTTTTGTCCAATAATTTTTGGCAACAAAATTTATTGCCTGAGGTAGGATAAGCGAATAATGATTAAAAGTGAATTATTTCGCAAAGTGTGTTTACTTAGCGAACAGAATTCGGTTTTGTTTGTTAAAGAACTTTTTAAACTTTTATAATAAGTAGATTCGTTTTTGTGTAAGCTTTAGTTTCTCAGAAATGTGACATCAATATTATTTTGGTTATATACTTAGATTTAACTTTAAGAATACTTTTTTTTAATGCTCTCGTGAGTGTTGTTGGGTCTGGGGAACACATGTATCGAGAAAAACTAAGTCAATAATTCAATCGATCTTCAAGTCAAATATAATATTAATGTACATCAAGACATATTATAGAAATCAAGCGCCGTGCGTTTGCTTTGTATAGGCATAAAAACGGCATAAAAGATATTTGTGAAATTTTCATGTTTCATACTGTTGTATTCCGTGGTGGTTTCTGTGAAAAAGAAATGGAAAAACCTCGTGGAAGAGTGGAAAAAGTGGGGTTTCGAATGGAAGATAGAAAGTTCTTGATGAAAAACTCGCAAAACTCATTGCTTTTCAAATCGAAAACTGCATTTAATTGCAGGTGCATTGCTTTTCAAATGGACACCTGGAAACTTTCAAAATGGGGTTTCGAATGGAAAATAGAAAGTTCTTGATAAAAATCACGGAAACCTCATTGGTTTTTAAAGGGAAAATTGCAGGCGCATTGCTTTTCAAATAAAAAACTGGAAACTTTCAAAATAGGTTTTCGAATTGAAAATAGAAAGTTCTTGATGAAAAACGCGGAAACCTCATTGGTTTACATAGAGAAAAATTATTAATTTTGGATTTTGAATTCGGAATATTCAGCGATAGCACGAAGATAACAATAATATTTCTAAGGTTCCTCTGAAAGGTGGCGAGACGAGGGTCGCAGGGTCGGCTGGTTTTTAATATACGTTAAGTCATTATTCATATAAAATTTCAAAAGTCGAGTTGCCGCATTTGCTGAACAAAAATCTGATTTAGCTTAATATACATTTACAAATTCTTCGACAATGGTTCGCTAAACATGAACTAATTATTAGTGAAAAAACTAAAATGATGTCTTTCAACTTAAAGGGTTCTTATCCTGATAAGTGTGAGGTGTTTTTCTATTCCACTAATTGCCCGAAATTTGCCTTATCTGCTCATTTATATTGCAAAAAAAACAACTTTCTGATACGGACTCATGTGAAACGTCGAGTCCTACTCGTGCCCATAGTTTTAATTTCATCTTTCACGGGAACTACCTCTTGTGAAAAACTGACAAAACTTCCAAGAGTATCATCTGTGCTTCTCGACTTTGCCGTTTTTAATCGCCGTTAAATTGTAGGTCCCCTCAATGCTTCACACGCACCCAGAGAATTGTTGATGAGAGTAAGCCACTTAGGCCTAGGCTCTTCAAGAGCTGTTGCGCCACTCTATTTATTTATTTATTTTAGTATGGCAATGGTCAAAATTCCTTTATCTAAAAAAAAAAAAACACATTTTTATAAATTTTTTACTGCGACGGTACCCAGACTTTTTAATAAACTACCATTTGAATTACGAACAGTAACAAATTCTAATTTGTTCGTTCCGAGCAGTTGGAAAACAGCATTTGTCCAGCCAATCCCAAAAAAAGGCGAATCTTCTTCTCCCTCCAATTATCGTCCGATTGCACTTACGTCCCTTCTTTCTAAGGTCATGGAAACGCTGATAAACTATCAGCTCAAGGAATATCTCGAAGACCGAAAGCTTCTTAATGACCGGCAGTACGGCTTTCGCAGCAACAGGTTCACTGGTGATTTGATGGTTTATTTAACCGAACAGTGGAACAAATCTTTATATCGTTTTGGAGAAAGTAAGATTGTTGCGCTTGATATTTCAAAGGCATTTGATAAAGTCTGGCATCTTGCTCTTTTATCGAAAATGCGTGCCTTCGGAATCGATGAATCCCTACTTCGTTGGATTAGAAACTTTCTTTCGAATCGTTCAATACAAGTTGTATTGGACGGATTCAAGTCTGAATCCGACAACATAAATGCTGGTGTCCCCCAGGGCTCCGTTTTGTCTCCAACCCTCTTTATCATTTTTATTAATGATCTCTTGTCTGTTACTTTTAATCCAATAAATTGTTTCGCTGACGATAGTACCCTAAGCTTCTCATATTCGTTTCCAGATTCACATCCCTCCTAAGCTCATTAAACTCTGACTTAAACAGCATTGTCCAATGGGGAATTAAGAACCGTGTAGAGTTTAATGCTTCGAAAACTCAATGCTGTCTGGTATCGTTGAAGCGAGATATACCCCCTTGCC
>CAKKXW010000087.1:13346-29879 GCA_920937365.1 Sphaerophoria rueppellii | reverse complement strand
TTCTCGGTATGTGCATCACTGACCACCTCTTGTGGTCCGAGCACATACGCGATGTTGCCAAAAATGCCGCAAGATGTTTGGGTTTCTTAAGACGGTGCAAGAAATTTTTCTCCCCGTCTGATCTAGCTATTATCTATAAAACCTATATCCGTCCAAAGCTTGAGTACAATTCACTTCTCTGGGCTGGTGCTCCAGCTACATACTTAAGCCTCTTGGATGGAATTCAAAAAAGAGCTGTAAGAATGATTGGTGATAGAGAGATCACTGATGCATTCACCACTTTAGACCACCGTCGTAACGTTTCGTGTCTCTCTCTGTTTTATCGTTACTTCTACTGCAAGTGCTCTAGAGAAATAGCCAGCTGCATTCCACCCCTTAAACAATTCAACCGTAATACCCGCGCTTCCACGAATGCCCATCAGTTTACCCTCGAGCCCAACTTCGGTCGTACGCCCAAGTATAGAGAATCGTTCTTTAGCCGTACTACGCGAATGTGGAACTCTCTTCCACACTCTGTTTTTTCCCGATCATTGCAATGTTCAGGAATTTAAAACCAATGTACACCGGCACCTCCTCTCTAGCCCCTTCCTTCTTTCCTAAAACTCACTGTGTCTATGGCATAAAAAGGGTACAAAAATCCCTTGAGTGTGTGCTCATTATAAAAAAAAAAAAATAAAGCAAGAAATTGGCTATTTACGTTGGATAATTCTACGGTAAAATTATATTATTAAAGTGAGTTCAGGAATCAGTCGAAATTATTTTCGTATAGCTCTCATACCTAAACGTTTTTTTATTATTAGAATTAACTGTAAATAGTCACTTACACTTAAAACCCCACAAACACATAATTCTAATTCGTCTTTTTGTTTTGTCTTTGAGGTACCTTAGGGTTCAGCAATGACGTCCGTTTGTCTGTACATTTAATGGCACCTTGAAACGATGTAAATCGTAGCTAATTTGAGACAACTTGTATGCTTCATTATAAATATCGATTCCTCTTCCAATTAATTACATTATTGTCGAATAATTTGCTACACACTCCGTTCAACTAATCACACCTTAAAATTTTACATGGATACACAATTAACATGACATATCTGCGTTACCCATCAATGACATTCGAGTGAAGTGATATAATCACTCAGGCGTTAATAAATTAATAAACTTTCATAAAGTCTAACAACAACACACTGAGAAGACTTTTGCAGTTTCCAGGCCACATTAATTTTAAGGACAATAATTACATGTCGTATTGCAGCATTGGCATCGTTTAAAGAACAACTTCAACTTTGTTAAATCGATATCTTTTGTGGATGAGTTATGTTATGAAGAGTATGTGTTGGACTCCAACGTGTTGCCCCACATGGTCAACACTAAGAAGACGATGATGGTAAAAACGAAGACGACGAAAACATGCTGGTTGATATTGAAGTGAAGCAAAGCACTGTGCAATGCTATAAATACAACACTTAGCCTTAATGGCATGACCATCAATTGAAGCATTTACGAGTGTCATTAATTAAGACAAGCCGAATCAATAGGGGTAATGAGCAGTTATAAAGACATTGGCGTTTTTTGCTCTCAGAGAAATTACATGTCAGAAAAAAAAAATGTGGGTGAGTACATTCATGCTGTGCTATGGCCGCCCACAATTCACATCACATACTACTTGACTCATGTATGGTTAGGTTATGGTCGTTTGTAAACAAAAAAAAAAGAAAAATAATTTTTAAATTGCCACAATAAATCTTGAGAATTGGCTATTTGGAGTGGAAATGAGAAAACATATGATTTGTGATAATGGAATTTTGTCATTTCTTTCAATTAATGTGGCAAAGATAAAAAATAAATCAAAACAACAGTTAAAATGCTCTCTGGCATGGCACCAACATGAAATAATAAACCTGATTACGAGCGCAACAATGTGGTAAATGGATTCTTATTTTTGTATGCGCTGTTAATTGAAAAGAAAATTGTAAGCAGAAATTAAGTTAAATATGTTGATATAGTAAATTTATCACTGAGTACAAAGATGAGGAAAGATGAACTGGGCTGATCAGAAGAAGATCATCACCTCACCAACATAATGATGGGGAAAAGATAAAGCATTATATTAATTTTTAGGGTTCCGTGCACAGAGGTGAAAACTTAACCCTTTTAAGATCACTTCGTTTTCGTTCATTATCATTCGTCTTTCGCAAACGATATCCAAAAATCTGCGTTGTCAATTGCAACGAACTTTGATATGTGAACTTTGAAATGTTTTTTCGGATTTTTGAGATAAATAGTTTCAAAGTTATCAAAGAAAGAAGAAAAAACATTTAAAAAATCATCGTTCGTTTTGTTTTTATTTTCTTAGAGATATAGAACTTTGAATGGAATAAAACAAAGATGAAATTTCCTTTTTTCGAAGACTCTCTGGAGCACCATTTTGCATTCACTGTCTGCCCCAGCCATCTTTAACTTTTCTGGCTAGGTTGGTAACGCTAAACTTTCCGCACAGTTCACTGTTTTGACTACGACTTATTCATTTAAATTTATGTTAGGAAAGTAATACCCATAATGAAATTAATATACAAGGAAAGCAGCAGAGCTGCAATGGTATTTCAATGCACCATATCGGCGAAGGAGAGTCGTTACCCGAGCTTTGATTCCGGCGGTTTTCTAGGGATTTCCTCGGCAAAATGAGTTGCTATCCCAGCCGAGGATATGTCTAGGAAACCATTGCCTCTCATCTTGTTGCCGCTCATGAGCATCAAGCCTACAGGAGCAGAGCTAATCCGGAGCCTCCATTGGCTCAATCTGCAGATTCCGATGGATGACTGGGCTGTCATCAAAACGGAAGAACCGCGTAAGAACAGTTCAGTTTATCTCCCAAGAATCTTCGAGACAAGCCGAGTTATACAAGTGAGAGAGAGAGAGAGTGGCGCGACAGCTCTTCAAGAACCAAAGCCTAAGTGGCTTACTGTCATCAACAATTCTCTGGGTGCGTGTGAAGAATTGAGGGGACCTATAATTTAACGCCGATTCCGAACGGCAAAGTTGAGAAGCACTTTTTCATCACAGATTGATACTCTTGAAAATTTTGTTCGTTCTTCGCAAAAGGCAGTGCCCGAGAAAGATGAAATAAGAACTGGGGGCACGAGTAGGAATCGAACTCACACATTCTGCTTGACAGCCAACGCACCTAACTACTAAGCCACGTGACACTACGAGTCCTAGAAGAGGTTGAGTGCAAATTGAGCTTTGGCATTAAAACCGTCATCGTGCAGAGCCAGAAAGTTGGCCTCACCCTGTGTGAGGACAACGTCACGGTAGACAGTGTCACAGAGCGGATAGGAGTCCCCAGCGCGGAGCTGGATCCTAGCCTTGCAGCTCCCTCAAATTAAATAAATGATCAGCTACGGGCAATCCAGGTTAACCTGAAGCCCTCTTAATGTGCCCAGATAATCTGAGGGTTTTCCTCAGAGAGGAAAACATAGATGTGTATTGGTCCAGGAGCCATGGGTAAATGGCCTCGCGCTAAGAGGCCTCAAGGTTAACCTATACGAACTTTTCTAAAAGCCCGACAAACGGGATATTAGTTGCATTCAGGTCCTGTCCAACGGATGCACTTAACGTCATTCTGGACGTTCTTCCAATTGACCGCTTTATTAAATATCAGGTGTCCTGCAGTATCTTGAGACTCAAAGAAATAGGCTGCTGGAAAACCAGATACAACGGCCACTGCAACCAAACAAACCTGATATCATCAAACATCCTATCTACAGCCACCGATTACTGCATCCCTACCCTAAACACCTCAAAGAAGTTTATAGTCTGGCTCTCGTCAAGTATCGACTGGGAGGAAGGCGATGTGACAAAAGACTTCGACATAACTAGCTTCACTGATGGTTTGAAGATGGAATGCGGTGTTGGTGCAGTTGTTTTCTGTGAATCTCTTAAGATTTCGAAATCCTATAGACTTCCCGGCTTGCCAGTGTATTCCAGGTAGAATTGTTGGCGATAAGGGAAGCTTGTATAGCCCTAAAAGTATCCGACAGAACCAAAATGAAGCTATAATAACAGGTAGTCAGGCAGATATAAAAGCCATTGATTTAGCTTTATCATCCTCTAAATTAGTCCAGCAAGGCAGAGAGGCCCTCAAATAGCTTGACATGAGCGTCATTCAAATCTGGATACCGTGCCATGGGGGCTATGAGTGAAATGAGAAGGCAGATAAGCTAGCTAGGCAAGGATCAGCCCTTTACAACTTATTGGCGTTGAGAGTATATGCTCCTCTTGGAGTTGTGAAGGGCTATATCCTGACCAAATATACATCAGAAGCAAACCATAGGTGGAATAGTTTAACGAGTTGCGTTATATCTAGGAAGACCTGGCCCGGCTTTAACAAACCAAAAGCAATCAATTTAATTGCCAAACCAAGGCATGACACAGATAGGATTGTTGCTACCTGCACAGGGCATTAGCCCATAGGAGAGCATGCGGCAAAATTGGTATACCACATAACTCTTTCTGCCGTCGCTGTGAGGACCATTATGAAAAAGGAACAGTCCCACACTTTCTCTGTCATTGTCCAGCCTTGGCTAGGAAAAGAGCACTCAATAAGTTAGGTAAAGAATTCTTCAACGCTATTGAGGAACTCTCAGAATTCAAAATCAAAGACATGATCTCATAACTCAATGACACAAAGTGGCTTTTGCGCCCCTCCTCCTTAATTCTCGCGCACTACATGACAGTATGAGACAATAAGCCGTAATGTAAGAAAATAATACTACATTATGTATAGGATTGTACATGCGAAATATACATCCTTTTTAACCCAGCTTTAAATCCTTTAAAATCTCATGAGGTGAGCTATTGTATCAATACGGCACTAATTGTGTCTTGTACGGAAATGGGACAGCCATTTCTACCTACCTACCTAGACTCGAACAAGTTAATTTTGACTCAAAAAGAATTCAAGCCATTTCGATACGACTTAACGTTAAAGCATAAAAACAGCAAAAATATCCAAAGAAAATTCAAAAGATTAGACAACATAATTTCAATAAGATTAAAGACGGACAGTCATTGTCCAACCTTCGAACTAATTTTCTTCCTTGATTGAAACAAATGAAAGTTTGTCATAAAGAAGCTAAATTAAGTTCGTTTAAATATTTTTCTTCTCGTTTACTTCCTTCTCTGTTTTTTTGTTCTTTCTTTTGTTTTGTTTCTTTTCAATTAATCTTAGTGAATTCACCCTAACGCTCTACCTCCCTCAACAGCACAATTCTTTCTTATTAAATAAAATGAATATAACTGATGGGAGATGGAATGAAGAAGGTTTCCTTTTTTGTATTTTGATTAATTATGCAGAACGGATATTCAGTCTGTACGTTTTCGATTATTTCATTTTAGCAAAGTTTAATGAAAATAACAATAGCTAGAGAGAAACAAAAAATAAGGGTAGAGAAGCCATTTTTTCGTTTATTCTATTTTAACAAGAAAAGAAGGTTCGATAAATGTTTTTTTTTTCACATACCTATTCTTAATCTCATTTAATTTTAATTTTACTTTTTTTCAAAATCCACTGGAAGAAAACATTTCAATGGCCACTGATATTTTCAAATTACAAAGAAATTAATTGGCTAAAAAAATGCAAATATTTTTCGTTGCTGTTCAACCCAAACTGTCAGGAGTCTTTACAATAATTCAGACAAATCGGGTAAGCAGTTTGTTTTCAAGATAGTGACGCTGTTCTTAATCTATTTCTCAGAATGTCATTCAAAATAGAACGTGAAAGCTCATCAACATATTTTTGGCCTGAACTAAAGCTACTGCTCTAGAGTGTATAGATTTTTAAAGCCATAACATCATAACAAACTTTCAAAGAAACAGCTGAAATGAAAATGAGATTTTAATTAGTGCGGCAAAGTGTCGTTTGGGAAATGAAACTTTAGCAATTTGGTGCATTTGTCTTTTCCGTCAGTCAGGTGTTTTTCCTTTGTATCTGCAAATCTTTTCCTTAAGACCGGCGAGAAAAGTCTTCTACGTGATGACAGTAATTAACACAGAAACGAGAAAATAATTTAACGGTTTTCGATTTGAATATTTAAACGTACCGCATGTTGTCGGTTTTCAAATAAACATTTATTCGAATTCGAAAACGTGGAAAGGAGGGAAAATACCTTTGACCGCCTACATTATTAAATCAACTTTTCCTCGATAACAACAAAAAAAAAAAAAACATAATCAACATGTTCTTATATCAAAGAAAATTAATTTCAGAGAATTTTTTGAATAAGGAAAAACTTTTACTCAAAAACATTTATTGTGTGTTTTTTTTCAGTCGAAAATTCAATTTATGGGTAATTTAACTTGCATCAGCAGTTTTTGTGAAGGACTTGTTTACATTCTAAGGATAATGCTGAAAACTTGGAATCTGTTTATATTAAATTGCTTATATTAATTGCTTTTGTTTCATCATCTTTTTTTTTTTTTCTTTTAAATACATCACCAGCAGAAATTTGATGACGATAAAAATTCAATTTACATCGTCAAGTGCTTTTGAATCTTTGTCGACATTTGTTTAATTTCATTTTTATTTTCCTTTCTTCTTTTGTGGTTTCAATCTTTCTCAGGTTTTGCACTTTTTATCAGTCAAACTTTTTTTTTTTGTTATAAGTTCTTTAGCAAACCTCAAGTTTAATTTTGCACAGCCTCCCGCAAACTTCAAGGAAAAGGGGAAAAATAAAAAAGAAATAAGAATCTCATAGCCGCATCGTTTTCGTTATGTCTCCCCTTCCAATGTGTTCTGTAAATAACCTCAAAATAAAATTAAAAAAAAAAAAAACTTCATCATGTGCGTCTGATAGGAGAGTTTGAATGAAGGTTCCAACAAAATTTATTAAATAAGTGAATATTAAATTTTTCAGTAGGAATCCTTCACAACCCCGGCCGACTTTTTTTTAAGCCCACACCTAAACCACAAAGCCATGAAAAATATTTCAGGAATATCTTGCACAAGCGGAAAACTGTATTATGATCAAAAACGTTTTTTTTTTTTTCATTTTTTTTCTCTTAAGTTATGAATTTTTAAGATGTGTTTAACGCATGTTTATTTTACTGATTCAATAATGATAATAAGGACCTTCGTTGATGTGGTCTGGGTGTTTCTTTTTTTTTTTTAGTCTTTTTTAATAAAAAATGTAAGAATTTTTGTAATAATGAATAAGATGGTTGCATTGCATTGGGGAATTATGGGTTACAAGATGTTTGCAAGTAAAAGCAAAATTATATTTGTTTAGTATTAATTTCACGCAAGGCGAAGAAGGAGAAATTACTTTGAGGTAGAGGTTAAACGGTCTTGTATGAAAGAAATGTTGGCAAGTATATTTCCCTCTTTTTTTTGTTGTTGTTATGTTGTTCTTCTTGTTGTATGTGGAATAGAATTTAATTCAGTAACAACCAGAGTAATTGGTAATTCGTGCAAATATTTGGAAAACTTTTCGATGAGTAATTTGAAAAAAAAAAAAATGCTTTTTAATCAAAACAAACAAATTTAAACATGTAGGTATACAAAAAAATAATTTTTTGAAATGAATAAAAGGTTCAGCAAACAATGAGTGAATGAGTGAAGTGCTCTTTCAAATTCTTATACTCTAGAGTCTAGCATGCACAAATTTTTAAAATAAAGAAGAGAGGCCTGCAATACTCATCGTCTAGGTGACAATGTTTTCGTGAGAATGAACGATTTTCATAAATGGGGACATTCAAAGCATCAGTCCAAAGAGTGACTGAAAGTATTCGGTATCATGTCATAACGGCTTCATGTACATGCCGTGAGAGAAATGGTGATAGAAGACGTACCTAAATATTGGAGATTTGGAGATTTCAAAGAGATTTTGGCAACAAATATTTTTTTCTTTGGGGATTATGTCAATGGGGATTTTCTCGTGGAGATATTGGCAAGTTGGATTATTTTTTCTTTTTTTTGTTGAAATTTTGTCCCCATGGTGGTTTTGTCTTTTGGGGATTTCGTACGTCTCCCTTAAGATTTTAACATTGATATTGCCTTCACAGTACTTCGCACATGAATGAAAAGAACTACAGAAACATAGCAGTATTGGCGACTGAGGCCATCGGTTGGGACAGTACAAGAACTTCCGGCAGCAATTGACTATGTCATAGAAATTGCTGGTATTGTAAATAATATCCTCGTGTTATGTGATTCTAATCTCCCAAACGTAGACTGGGTTTCTTCAGACAACGAGTCTTATCTTGAAGCCTCCGCAAGTTCATCGCAATAGGAACTTCAATTTTTGTACAGTATTATTTCTTTTTAGCTAACTTGCAACAAGTAAGTTGGTTAAGGAACTCCATGAATCGCTTACTTGATTTGGTATTCTCATCAAATGCTGTTAGTACACTAGGTTTTGAATCTTACTCTGCTATACCTACTATAGACAAATATCACCCACCACTTGATATTTTAATTTTAATAACTCTTTACCCTTATAACTTCAGTCATCCTTGTTATACTAAAAAACTGAAAAATCTTCGTAATAGAAGGAACAAGACTTGGAAAAAGTATATCAGTTCCATGACATTGGAGAACCAAGTTGTTAACACTGAACCAAAAACAGTAGTCATATTGATAATATCGTTCATTTAATTATTGATACTTAAGTTGTCAATTTACAGCCAATGACCGAAGTATTTTATATGATATTTTAAGATTTTTAATTTTATGACATCAATCAAAATTGAAGATTCGAAAACCGGGCCAGTTTGAAAACCACGGTAGTCAACATGAAAACTACTGTTGTTAAATTGAAAACAATGAATTTTTGTGGTTTTCAATATCTCAACCATTACGATAGACCTTAAAATTGTGATTTTCGATGAGATTAGCTTGATTTTCAATTTGTGTAATGATCAGCGGTTCTAGAATAGTAAAACAAGTCACTTTCTTTCTTAAGTTGTCAATCCGAAGAATGCACTGATACAAGTGCAGTCCAGGAAACACAAGGATTTAACTCGTATACCTACTTACTACGCGAAATTATGAATCATTGTTTTCATTCTGAAGTATACATAAGCTATAAAAATAACACAGATCCATTTGTTTTTTTTAAGTATTTAAATCAAATTAATGTAAAATTTAAATGAACAAAATACTTAAGTATATATTTAAGTATTTTTTTGAAAAAAGCGAAATGAAACACAATTTGGTGTAATTTAATATACCTAACTTATTTCTTTCCAGCATGATCTCTTTTCAGAGATCGAGCTAGAGAAATGTTTGACCGTAGATCGTAAGTTAAGATCGTAGTCATTAGTTTGCAGACAATAATATCTTTTAAAAAATGGAAACCTTTTTTGTACATCCTTATCGTTTAACTAACAGTCGACTGACTCTGTTTTTTGCTTCACAAGATAGCAAAAGACCTAATGTTTGCAAACTAATGACTACGATCTTAACTTACGATCTACGGTCAAACATTTCTCTAGCTCGATCTCTGAAAAGAGATCATTCATTCATTCAAATATCAAAAGATAACAGATGTATTCAAAATTTAGAATTCACTTTTTTTTTGGAATTTTGTCAAAAATTTGTCAAACGTCGCCTAGCATTCTGACTGCATGTCGCATGACCTATGATCTTAACAAATAATGAGTTTGACAAGTCATCGCTTGTTACTTGTTACAGGTGGTAGATTTGGAAGTTCATGAATGATCTTGTGAAAGCCAGCCGAGAGCTTGAGTTTCACCATCTGCCTATGGTCAAAAGAAATCGTGCCATCGATATTACGCATATCAGTGCACCAACCACAATCTTGTTTTGTTCCTTAAGTACATCAATAATAGGTTTAGTGAAATGGAAGGACTGAGCTCATCCCAGTCCTACTGTATGGTGCAGAAGCATGGACCTTGAAAAAATCGGATGAAAGTGCCTTTTAGGCTGTTTTGAGAGGAAAGTTCTTCGGGTGATCTTTGGCCTCGTGTGCATTGAAGGAGAATGGTGAAGAAGATACAACAGCGAACTTTACGGGTTTTACATTGTACAATGACATGGACCTAGCAAGAAGTCAAGGTCCAGAGACTCAGATGGCTCGGTAATTTAGAGCGGATGGACACCAATGCTCCGACCCGGAAAGCCTTCGACACTATTCGCTAAGGACGTAGGAGTTGAGGAAGACCGCGACTCAGGTGGCGCACTCAAGTGAAAGAGGACCTCAATCAACTCTAGGGAGCTATTTTTATAAAATTGAGAGCTCAACCTGGCTGATCATCGACGCGAGTTGTGTAATACCGTAGATCCAGCCCAATTGGTATGTTAAGAGGTTGAATAGGAGTGACGAACATCAACTTATCCATAATCGTCATAAGGGAGGAAATTAGGATAGAGAGTGAAACACATTGCTATCAACAGGGGCCAAAAGGCAATACTGCTTCGAACTCGTTCAACTTTTTTTCTTGTTCTTTTCTGACAATTTTTTCTGCAGAAAGATCCATAATTTTGATAAATACGTCCAAAAAATGTTCATTCCTTTTTTCAATATTTAGATATAACTTTGTCAAATAAAAATTCTCTCCGTCCTTTGAAATATGAAAACAAACAAAGCGGAATCAACTGCATTTCCTAGGTAACTATGTTTTCACGAAAGTACGTTTACATCGCATCGTTGGAAAATATGCAAATAGTTAAATCTCAAATTTTTCACTGACGGAAAGACCAAGAATTGAATTAGCTATAGAAGTAAAATAGCCGTCAATTTAAATAGGGACAACAGTATGACCTTTAAAAACTTCAAGTTGCACTCTTAGTGACCTTATTGCTTATTGGAACAAAAAACCAACAACCCACCAACAAACAAAGTTTCCAACTTCTGCTCGCAAATTTTTATTTCTAATAAAGTTTCATTTTTAAAGAATAAATTTTACAATTTTAATTGCTGAACTAGCATGACGGAACGGAAAATGTTGATTATATGTTTTTTTTTTTCTCCCAGTGACTTGCAGGACTTCACGGACCAAGGATAAGGAAACAACGTTACAAATAAAATCCCTGCCAATCTCTAACGAGAAGAAAAATATTTTCAAATAAGCTCTTCGTTACTTGATTGCGGTTTTGGTCTTTAATGGATGCAGTTGGTCTTAAAATTCATTGCTGGCACAAAGTGATTAATTAATTGCAAGAACTTGGGAATAACTTAAATTTGTAAAGCGCGACCTACCACCGCCGCGCCGTTGGTTGCTACTGGAAAAGACAACGGACCATTCTCAAGAATGTAGTCTGGCAAGAAAAGTTTGTATATGAAATTTTCACCCATATAAGAATTCTGCTTTGCCTTTTGAAGAAATTTCATCGCGAGGCTGCCATTTGAGCATCGCCTTCGTCGGTCGGTCGTCTTTCTTACTCGAGCAGACAGAAGGAAAAGAGTCGGATATGAAAAGTAATTGTGGGCTAAATGAAGTTTATTTGCTATGTTATTGATGAAGCAGCTTTGTTATTCCAAAGTTGTTGTTGCTTTTTGAGTTTTCTGTATTTTTAGCCGACCAGCTGATATAAATTAGTTATTTGTGGTAGAATTTCGGTGAAGGACCATCATTTTCCTGAAATTGACGGCCGATGGGGTGAAGGAATGTTCTTTTCTTTTTGAAAAGTTCTTCATTGTTTGCGTTTATACAGTTTCTAACTTTAATTAGAGAGCTTGTCTGGTGATGGTTTTAACAGTTGGCATTAATCAACAACCGTTGCATAAAGAAGGGTGTTTGGGTTTCTAAAAGGGGCGACCGCGACGTAGAACTGCATTTCCAATGTAGCTCTGATTTTGAAGTTCATTTGAGCAATCAAAGGGCATTGTTTGAAGAAATAATGTTGCGTAATTGCAGTGAGGAAAGTTTGCTTTTAAAAAACTTTGAATAACATAATAATAACTAGGAAAGCCAGCGAACTTCCTAGTTTAAACTCTAGAAATAAAAAGTTTCAATTTTCACGCGATTTATGTGTATGGAAGGGAAGTCAATAAAAAGGAATACTATTAAGATAAGCAATGTTTTTGGACTCGGTTTTTCGGCGCAAAAAATAAAAACCAAAGAAAGTTTAACGACACACGAGCAGGTAACATGAGGCTGAACGTGGGAAATTTGGGTTAATACCGCAAATAAATGATATTTTCGATTCGAATTC
Source organism: Sphaerophoria rueppellii (assembly GCA_920937365.1). NCBI lineage: Eukaryota > Metazoa > Arthropoda > Insecta > Diptera > Syrphidae > Sphaerophoria > Sphaerophoria rueppellii. Next base: position 17,701 of record CAKKXW010000087.1, on the reverse strand, counting down.
AATCAATTTTTTCTCGAAAATCGAATCGAATTAGCTCAGCCGTCAATTAATAAATTATCGTATTTTTTCACACCACTGTACAACGCAGTGGCGGCAGTCAGATAACAAATTTTATCAGCGTTCCAAACCACAAAAACAAGTTGCTACCTACACATCCCTTCAATAAATTTTGAAGGTTTCAATTCGCTCCTTTATGCAAAATTACTTTATTATTTTGAATATTTGTTTTTCAATATATTTTTGTATCTAAAGAAAAGTGTCATATCAAAAACAGAAAACCCAAACCCTTAAAAACCCATTAAACAATAAAAAAAATGTCAAGCAGCCACATTACAACATTTTATTCCAATTTCAATTAAAATAAAAGCCATAAAGAGATATTTTATGATGCAAACAGGTCATTCAAATTAATAATTAAATTAGCCTCACGTAATCCTTGTCATTTTCGTTTTAACCTTTGGAAAAATTGTTGAGGTTGGCTACCCTTTTTTTGTGCGGTTAAAATAAAAACAAACACAACAGATGGGTTTGTTTGCTCGATATTTTTATTTGTTTATTTTACTTATTTTTGTTAAAGGATGTCATCGAATTAATTTTTAAAAATCATAAACTTACTTGTGGCTGATTTTCATTTTATTTTCCATAAAAAGGGTTGGTTGTCGAAAATCTCAAGTCGCTAATTAAAAACAAATTATGTCCCTTTTTGACAGCAATTATTAATTTTTAAAGCTTGTTAGGTATGCACTTTTTTGTTGGTTTTTGTTATTTCATTTTGCATTGAAAAATTTTCAAGTAAACATCGATCCAACTTAAAAACAATTAAATTAAAGTCTCCATAATATTAACTTTTTTAAAGAATTTTTGATGGTTTCTATTAGACCAAGAAGATTCCAAACATATTTGGTTGAATTGCTGGGATGGTAAATGCTTTGCGTTCTCTAGACTATTATTATATATATATATTTTTATTTATTCAAGTTTAAAATAATTTTGTGACGGGGGAATATTCCATGGAATGAGGTTTATGTGGATGTACGCAGATTCCATTGCAGTAAATATGTGTACGAAACCATGAATTTTTATTTTTTTAACGAAGAATGTTGCAACATGAAAATGTAAGTTACTTCTTTTTATAACCAATTTCCTGGCACTTTGATCTTATTTTAAGAAAACTTTTAAAAGTTTTAAATTTCAGAGCAACTTTTGTGGTGGGTTGCGTATAGCAAAAGAAAAGCGTTTTTAAAAATAGAAATTCATTCGAAAACGTTAAACATTGATCCGAAATTCATAATGTTTTTCTAAGTGTTTCACTACATAACTTTATTCTTGAAGCTTATGGCTATTGAGAATATTTTTTCACAAATTGCTGATTTCTTTTTACAAGCAGAGGGTTATGATAGACTCTTAGGCGTCAATTAACATATTGGTCTTGAATTCCTCAATATTGTAATGACACTCAAAGTAAAAGTGTGTAAGCAGCTGTATATTTGTGTTGTAACTTATCTCTTTTCTTGATAATACGATCATATGTACAAGTCGTTGGAAAAACTAGTCGTCTTGCTGCACTTTTGGCGACATTCTGTTTGTGATCGTTCCACAGTAGTGGTTAGCCTAACAATTGATACCTACAAATTCCAAGAACTTCGAAATTGTTTTTTTCCATGATGCAAGTGCCACAGCCACAGGTGACAAATGTGGTATATTACGTTTTACTTTTAATGATAGAAGAAAGCATAGCATTTTCGAAGCAATAAATTCGACGCGGTTTCTCAATCCCCATTTCATGGTGCTGTGAAGGTTAGAATGCATTCATACAAAGCCGTTTAAGATTTATTATTATTATTTAAAGCTGAGCGTACTGGCGTCAGCAAAGAAGAAGATTGGATTAGAAGTTTCAGACATTGATGTCAGTGTTGAATGTATCCAATACTTGTATTAAATGGTGCGAATGGTAACTAAATTACTTAACGAAAAAGAAATTCATCCAGGTCTAGAGCACGTATTTGATTCCAAAATCTGTCAGAGCTATATCAGTCGGCAATATAAGGGGAAGGAGGATTCCCCTATTTTTGGAATTGGCTGAACAAGTGCTGTTGTCCAACTACTTGGAACAGTAGAAAAGAATGGAAAGAAAAGCTAACGCAAGGGTTTTGGTAGCGTGGAATAAGAGCGATGATACCATACGGAACGTTGGATTTATGAATGTTGGGACTCGCAACTCAGCATGAAGACGCAAGCGGATTCGTCTAATAAAGAATCGTTTACCCTATAAATAACTGGAGGAAGTCATGACACTCTCTAGCAGTGTAGATTTGGAGGCGAAAGTTCTAGCCAAAAAGTTTACTTTTGTTAGAGAGCTTGGAACTTGTCTACTAGATTAAAAAATCAAATTAAAGAAATAGCTTCCCTCTATTTTTCATCACTTGGATATCCTCATATCTCGACAATAGGTCCTACCACGCATTTTTGCTAATTCGGGAGTTCCTTAGGGAAGCCATATAGGACCCGTACTTTTTAGATTAGCTACAACACGGTATATTAATTTAACTACAAAACGATATGTGTAAGTACTCCAGTTAAGAATTCAACGGCATTCTCATTAGTGTTGATCATTTGCAAGCGTTATCTTAGTCCAGTAGGTACACTGTTGCACACGATATACTTAAAGACTGTGTTCGGTAAAGACGTTCTCAGTCGGAAGCTGGAAGTCCGATCCTAGTTCAAATTTCAAATGCACACAACAATAATCGAGAAATTTACTTTGTATGTTTTAGTGGAACTCAATGTAAGTACGTAAATTCTTCTATTATCAGTGAAAAATTGACAATTTAATCTCATTTAATAAATGACATAAGTTCTTTGTCCGAGTCCTGTCCAATTTATTGTCTCCGGATGACATCTATGACAATAAACATCCTTTTGGCATTGGCACACAAGTAAATATCCAATTCATGTATAATTGCACAGAATTGATTTGATTTATTATATTCATAAATAAATTAATCACTTCCACACACTGATTGCTGTTAATTATAAGACCAAGAAAACAGGTTGATTTTATGCCCATACGAATGACAGAATAAATATCGAAATAAAGAATAACGATGGAGGACGAAACAAAGCCATAAGAGAGAGATATTATTCTGGATATGGACACTAGATAGATATGTATCTGTTTGAGAGATATTTTCAAAATGGTAAGGCGGCTGCTGCTGGCCAGTTGGATAACAGCTGAGATTATGTCATGTCGAAATAACCTCAAATGAACAGAATATTTTGTTCTCCTTTTTTTTTCTTTTTTTTTCTTAGTCCCAGTCAATTTGGGTATAAAAATAAATCTGAGCTGGTTGAAGGATAAACCTTAAACGAGAACATAAAAGACGTTTTTATTTTTTTGTTGCCACATTTTACTTTTTATGTTATAGATTATTAGAATAGAGGAGAGAAGAGACCGAAATGTGAAGAGCAGGAAATAGACGAGTAAGCATCTTGTGGGGCAATTTTTCATTCACCATGGATTCGCCTCTTGTTCTTTTCATTGGGGAGATTTCAATTTTTTTCTTATGTTGGTTAAGAATACCTTATATTACTTTCACTGTCTAGCTATTTCACAAAGGCTTACGATTACGATGGATTGGATGGGAGATATCTTGTTTTATGTATACAGATAAAGCTGTAATACAATGTCGTTATACACAGCAGCTGAGGAATGAACAAAACAAAAACTATGAAGGATACATTCATTTGCACAATACCCGGATGTGAATAGACGACGGACGGAGAATTTTTTAAAAAATTTTTTTACTTATCTCGGACCTTATTTTTAGGAGAATTTAAAAATCTCAAAATTAAGATTTTGTCTGGTCAGTGGTTAAAGAAAATATTTTATTTTTGAAAAAACCTACATTTCTACTCTAAAATTGAATACAACAATTCAAACGAACATGACTGGTATAAAAAAAGAACAGCGAAGCAAAACGAACAAACAAATCACACAATACCCAGCAAACATTTTTCTGAAGGTCCAGATTTTGTTCACCCAAAATGATTCACTAAGGCGGAGAATTTCTGAACGTGCCCAAAAAAGGATATAAAAAAGAAAATAAAAAAAACTGTACTTCAGTTTTCATTCACCTTTTTGATCAAAACTGGATGTGCACAAGTAAGCATGCCTCATAAAAGGTCATTTGCAAATCCTTATTCTAAGTTTGTAAGCAAATTGTTGGTTTTTCACCAGAATATTTTTTGTTCTTTTCTTATATATGTATTCTTGCATATGAGACGCGATAGCGGGACATTGTAAAAACAATTTTACATTGGGTTCAGCTGCTCTGCACTATGTACGATCCTTCCTA
>CAKKXW010000086.1:65703-80492 GCA_920937365.1 Sphaerophoria rueppellii | reverse complement strand
CGTGGAATGGAAAAGGTTGTAGTGTTTTGACCTTAACCCACGGATACGGTTTTTACCTAACCATGGTTCCTGGATCAAGGCCACATCCACGTTCTCATGAGACATGTAGAGCATAAGGTCGTAGGTACGTTGCTGCTTTAGCGTGGTGCAGGTTTATTTGCACCACTAGCAGCCTTTGACTCCCTTTTGTCTTCATGCCTCTTAACCTTTACGGTACCGAGACCATACCTCAACACGTCCTTTTTCTCTTTGAGCAGAAGGTCAGATTTCTTGTCTGCCACAAACAAGAGGTCCTTCCCTTCACCACTATGGATCTTTCTTGAGTTTTGGAGCTTCCATTCTAAAATTGGAAGCTCTTTGTTCTGCTTCGCCAACAGCTTAATAATGGCTGCGTCCTCATGTTCTGCAGGAGGGGGGATCCAGATACTGAACTGTTGGCGGAGTGGTAGAGCTGCGGCGGGTAGAACTTCAAGGGAGGACCCTTCCCATAGTACGCCAATGTTGGCGATTGTTCGGTTTAGGAACTCCCGTGATTTCTGGTCACCGCAGCAGACTAATCTTGATAATCTCATGAGATAGTTGATCAAAAGCCTTTAAGAAGTCCGTGTAAACAGCATCAACATCTTGGTAACATTCCAAAGCATCTAAACATTTATTATTATAAACATTATTATTTATAAAAATAAATAAATAACTGTGTATCGTTTTTTTCCAAAATTCATTTTTTATTCATTTCAACTTAAAACTACTTATTACTAGACAAAGGAATTCAAACTAGCTTATTATCTTAAATCTTATATTTAACTTACTGGCCCCAACCGGGCGCTCTAAGGAATTCATGATCGTCTTAAAATTGCCTTTGGGCCTATGAACTATTTTATTAAATTTGTTTTATTATTTCTTGTTAGAAAACTTAAAAAAATTAACATCATATCATTTTTTATTTTTGTTCCTACATGCTACTTAAAATTAGGTCCTTTAAAATAAAACTTAAAATTAACTAAAACTACCTATTCTTCCTAACAACTACTTACGAACTAGAACAACCACTGCAGGAAATCTCTATCATTTTAATTTAATTTTTTTTAAATTAAATTTAATTTTTTTGTATTTTTTTTACATTTTTTTTTTTTATTTCGTTTTTTTTCTTTTGTTTTCATTTCTTATTTTTGTATTTTATATTTGTTTGCCTAGTCAATGTATGTGCCACCATGCCTACTCTACTTAAACCTAAACCCAAAACCCTTAAACTAAAACAAGTATGTAAGGCGGCCAGGGCTCAAAACCCCATCCCGACTACTCATTATCAAGTGCTGACTGGTTCTCCTGCTTCACCCTATCGATTCGGTCCCATTCGGACACAGCCCTACTGAACCTAGGAGCTCTGCTCCGTCTTGTGCGAATACGTCTCGACTGTAAAGGAGCCGCCGATCGACGGTTCTTCGCCTGACGTGGTAGATTAGCGGCACTGCCAATCTGTCCTGTATCAGACCGCATCTATCTAAATAGAGGAATGCCTCTGGTGGAATGAAGCCGCTCAAGCGTGCGCTGTCAAGATATTTGTAGTTCAGATAGAACGCCCCAAAGATCAAATTATTCGTTGAAGTCATAGCTCTCGCAATGTGACCCCGAACAAGTTCTATCACGAAATTGTGTGACCCGAGCCTCGTTATATAGAACCTCATTAGAATAGTAATGTACATAAGAATATTCCGGTGTCCGATATAAGCCGAGACTGCGCCGAAGACACTGCCTCTCGAACACCCGAATCTTCTCCATTTGAGATGGTGCTACGTCGAACCACACTGGACAGCCATAAACGATCATCGGCCGTATGAGGGCCATGTAGCAAATTACCTTCACTCTGCCGACTGCTGTAAAACAGCCGTTTCGTCAGAGCGAAGGCTCCTCTGGCCTTCACCCTATCGATTCAGAGCAGCATCGTTATTTCTGTCGAAATACAGATACTGGTCCAATTAAATACCGAGGTACTTCGCTACAGTTTTGCTCGTCAATACCTGTCCGTGAGGATCAATAATGACCATTTTGCGCCAATTCTTACACGTATCTCGCGAAGCCTTAGCCAGCGGAGTCCGGAATAAAATTGTCTCTGACTTTTGGACATTTATTTTCAGTTTCCAGTCATCGCAGTATCGCTGAATCTTCTAGAATCAGGCTGCAAGAGAATTCTAATAACTTCAACATTTCGAGCCGTTCTGTACTCAATCAGGTCGTCGGCATACGCAATTGCGTTAGTTAAGATCGCTGGTGTAAATGCTGAAGAGGATCGGCGAATTGACCGCTCCCTGTTGAAGACCGTTTTTAATTTCAAAAGTGGTGGTAGAAGTTACATTGTCACTTTTGACAACAAACTTTCTACCGTAGGTGTACTGATGCCTAGCCTGGTGAGTTTTAGGTACAAACCTTCTAACCTTCTATAAATTCACCAGAACAGCACCACCCGTGCATTGTTTCTTGGACTTGTTCCATTGGATACCAAAAACGAGCTTTGACGCGGCATGAATGGTGTCATGTCCCGCCTTGAACCCGAACTGGTTATCCGCAGTTATTTTGTTGTCCGGAGCAGGGGCGATTCCTCATAGTTGGCTAGTTTAGCGGCGCTAAACCAATAATTTTAGAACACCCATTAATTTCATTTCTAATATATACATATATGTATATATTATTCTTATACAAAAGTCAGACAACGAATACGTTACATTATTGTAGGTACTTAATAGCAACAAAACAGAATTTCCTACCAATATGTATTTTTCATTGCAGACAAACAAAACTATTATTCAAAAATCTATCATGAAACAATATTTAGCTCCAATATTAGCGCTTACAGATTTTATACAATCCTTTAAAACAGAAAATGAACAGATTTGAATAAATGCCTTTAAAAATGAACAGGAAACGAGAACATGACAACGACAGACAAGACGCAAGACGCAAGAGCCAACACAAACAGGAACAGATACGACATACGAGTCGTTTCGTACGCGAAACACGATTCGATTACACCAGTAACGATAACGAGTCGGCTGTCGCTGTCGGCTGTATGATCAGAGATGGAATTCGAGGTTTTTCAATTGTATTGAATTTGTTTTTCAAATTGTACGAAATTGTACCAAAAACTAGTGCGAATGAAAATAGAGAAATTTAAAAATTGTATTTAACAAAAAATATTAAGAAAAGTTTCCACGGAACTTTCTGTGAAGAAAAACTTTTAATTTATACAGAAAAAAATATAATTACAGAGTATTTTACCTTTAATCAACAAAATAAAATTCATAAGCACTGTTTTCATTTATTTAACATACATCATTAATGGGCTGCCGTCGTGTGAAAAATACAAAATTTGAAAATATTGAAAATAAAGGGTTCCACCGGAGAGTAGAATTGTAGAATCCGTAATGATAGAACTCATTTTATTTTTATTTTTTGAGTGAGTTCATATTGTTAAAGCAGTTAGCGTTTGGTAGCTGCATTTTTATTTTCAAAGAACGTCTGAAGCAACAATTTACGACATAAGCTCAGTAGAAATGCTTCATTTATTAATGCTGTTGTGGTAATTTTCGGTTTTATGAGCAGAAAATGGCAGAAATATTGAATTTGCAACAAGGCCAATCTGAGAGCAAACGAGAGAACAAAATAGAGCGCATACTTTCAACTAATTACAGGGGTTGGTCGAAAACAGCTTAATAAAGCGTGACGTATTTCATGGACGTTCCCATAACTTAGAACCTGGAAAGAGCCATAGAATATTTTGTACTCTACTAGCTGATTCAGTAAACGATATAAGTAATTTCTAAGAACGTATTCTTCTGAATAATTAGATTTTGAGGTTTCTGAACATATTCTGAAAATTTTACGATAGTTCCTGGTGTGGCAAAATAAGTTTCGTAAGTAAAGAGTGTATGATATGAGATTGAAAATTATTTAATAACTTAAACATCGTTCCCAGCTAAATCTAAAATATGAAATTTATTAGCCTACTAACCGGCCCTGCGAACCTCGTGTCGCCACCCTTCAGAACGACTCCAAAATAATTATGATTAAGAGTGTTCCGGACTGAAACTGACAGTTCCTACTGCTTAAAGCGCCACCCAACTGCAGACGACAAATTTTGAACTAAATGCATCTAACTAAGAGAGAGAGAGAGAATTGCCTTCCTATGAGAATCGTGACTTCCGCCCGCCGTTACTGTTTGATCAAAGTTTTTTTCAAAATGTTTTGATCGCTGTGTTGAGAAAAAGTACGTGCTGAATAAATGAAGAGATTTAAAAAAAAATAAATATCGCATCATAAGAAAAATTGCATATCAAAAATACAAATTATATTCATAGTTTTTTAATTCGTTTTTGTTTAAAAAGTTAATTTTTTCTCCAATTTTATGCTCAGTAAGAAATGTTAGCGAAAAATGTTTTTATTTTGATGGAATTCTCTTTGAAAAAGTACTGTTTTTGGTCATTTTGGAGTTATTGAGCCTTTACTACTGAGTAACGAAGTACTTAATTGAAATTGTGCTCCAATAGTTTTTTAGAAGCAGTTTTTGTCTACAGAATGACACCTTAATCATTTCAATACGACATTTAATCGCTTCACAATACCATTTGAAAAAAAACGTAGTTTTGGTCCGGAACACTCTTAATGATAATGTTAGAATACAATGTGATTTTCTTGAATCCAATTGAAATAGAGCATATCATTATTTTTTTTTTAAAGCCTTACAACTAACGTTCTACTTTTATTAAAGAAGCAGTAAAATGCAAATTTAATTGAAAAATTAAAAACAGAATGGATTTTATTTACCGCTAATTTTAAACATTGTAGTGTCCGTAGCTTAGTGGTTAGGTCGTGGGTTCGAATCCTACTCGGGCCCAAAGTTTGTATTTCATCTTTCACGGACACTGAAATTGTAGGTAACCTCAATTGTTCACACGCACCTATAGAATTGTTGATGCGAGTAAGCCACTTAGGCCTTGGCTCTTCAAGAGCTGTTGCGCCACTCTATTTATTTATTTTTTAATTTTAAACATTATTTTTCATTTTATGACTGAATTTTATGAATCCTATTTATTTATTTTAATTTTATTTTATTGTTTGCTGTTATGAATGTTAAGTTTTATGTTATTTGTTTATTTTGTTTGTTGTAACTTACTTCGATTTAAATAACATATTAAACATCATATCTGTTGTCTAAATGGATAAAATTTTCCGAAGAATGTAGCTAACCCAGCCAATTTGACCAGGAATCGCCACTGGTTCCGGCCCATTCACTCAGAGCGCTATGCTTGGTAGAAGACTTATAGACCGAAGCTTTGACGGATTGGAGCTGTCCTTTCCCTTTTTCGAGAGAGGATGAACCACAGCTATCTTTCAACGCTCTGGACAATATGCATTATTCAGCGCGTTGTTGAACAGAGTGGTGTAGATGTCTTTTGCCTCAATCGGTAAGTGCATTAGTACAATGTTGGATATACCATCGACACCTGCTGACTTCTTATTCCTTATTGAATCGAAGAATAGCTGGAGTTCTACCTTCGTAACTAACAGAGGACTTGCTTCCGTTTGCTAGGCGATTATGGCGTTTGGTCATTGAACCGCATGAAACCGCGGTTCTCAGATCGCAATATCATTCCAAAGGTAGAAGTGATGAAGTAAGGCTCTGTTTTCCAGGTCGTGATTCGGCTGAATGCAAGCATTCATCTTATACACTTGCTGAAAAACAGCTCCCACTGTCTCCACTTTCTCCTGCGGGTCTTCGATAATAAAGAAGTCATCGTCCAAGATGGCTTCCTCAGGATCAATTTGCGCTGTCAGAAGGACGCCTCTGTTCTCTACTGTCCTCTGGAGCCTAATACACGGAAGCTTGTTCTGGTTCTTGGACCTAAATATCGTATTTATTTGAGGGAACATACTCGGGTCGTTGGAACTAACGGCCCGAATTTTCTTGTCCCAGTACAAACTAATAGATAATCTGTAGTTATCCTTGATCAGGGCGTCAACACCTTCGTCTTAATCGACGAATAAAGTGTCCTAATCTCCAGGTCGTTCGGGTCTGTACATCGTCTGTATAAGTTTTTAAGTCTTGTCTGTGGATAATTTTGTATAAGGCCATGCTGTTGATTGCATATAACATTCCTACAGTTGAATGCCAAATTGTCACACACTAATTGCTCAAACAACTTTGGAGTACATCAGAGTTTAGATATCGGTCTGTAATTACAGATATTGATTTTATCACCGTTTTTATAAACGGGAGTTATAAGGGCACTCTTCCATACTGCAGGAAATTTACTTGATTTCAATGAAATATCAAAAATATTACGCAAGGGAAGTGCTAAGACTGACCTACATTTTTTAAGAACTACGGGTGTTATTCCATCTGGTCCAACAGAATAGTCTTCTTTAAGATGAGACATAAATTCTAAGATTTTATTATATTCTATTGTAATACTATTACAAGACACTTGGGGGCAGTTTTGTAGATAATGGAAATAAGTTTCATCTACAACGACAAGAGAATTAATGAAAGATTGACTAAACATTTTTGCAAAACCGTCACAAATGTCAGAAGTAGTGGTCAAGGTTACGTTATTATAAGTGAAGTTAATAGGATAAGTGTCACACTTTTTTTTGAGATAATACATTTCCAAAAGTTCCTTGGGTCTGATTTTAAAGAAGCCCCCATTGACTCTAGGTATTCATTATAAGGTTCGTTAGAAAGTTTCTTAAACTCTTCAAACAATGACTTGATTTTCCACCGTCATATGCTTCATGTATTTCTTCCAGGCCTTATTTCTTTTGTTGCGAAGATGTTTAAGGTCCTTAGTATACCAGGGATGGAAAGGGGTATTTGAGGGAATCGTACTTTTAATAATTGGTACTGCTTCTTTTATGCAATTTAACAAAACTGAATAAAAACTCGAAATTGTTTCGTCAATATCGTTAGAGATCGGTAAGTGTTCTTTACCGGATTTATTTAAACAATTCAAAAGCTTTTCAAAATCAGCTTTGCGAAAATCAAATGTGAGCATGTGAGCAGTCATGAGGATTACCATTTTTAAGTAAATGACCTCTCGTGTCAAGAAAAATGTCGAGAGGTGGATGGTAATTATCTATGTTACATAAAGCAGAGGAGGATTCAACCACTTTAGTATTAACGGCTAGATCCAGCATTCTATTTCTATAATTTTGTATGCAACTTACTTATAGACTTATAGTACGGGAGGCAGCGCTTAATTTTTAAAGTCATTTGCTCAAGGCTGAAATTAATATATATTGTTGTTTTCGCCTCATCTTTAGCAAAAGTGAGCGTCAGTCGCCTAGCTAGTGGTGGCAAAAAAATTCCAAAAAAAAAGTCATTTGCTCAAGGCCTAAAATTTATGTGACGGTTATTTGGATCAATACAAACACAAAAACGACCGTCAGCTACTTGGACAGTGGTGGATTGACCGTCAGTCGGGCCCATGAACATGCCAAAAAAAAAATTTTGCAAAGTCATTTGCTCGAGCATGAAATTCATACAGTCGAATATTTATTCTATTTAAGTAATAAAAGTGACCGTCAGTCGCTCGTTTAGTGGTGGAAAGACCGTCAGTCGGCGTCTTAAAAATTTTGCCTTTTTAGTGAACCTGTACAAAAAACTTAGTTTTTTCCTGGGAAGACGTTAAGAGGAAAGGTTTGGATCCAAAAATTAAAAAACTACCAAATGAAAAGCAAAACCACCATTTTTCAAACCCGGAAACTTATAACGTTGACCGCCATTTTGTTTTTAACGCTGTTTTTAGTTTTGCTTGCAACTCCGTCAGTTTTCACTTAAGAGAAAAATGCCCAATAACAAGGTTATAGGAAATTTTATTTCCTAAAAAAATATTGAGTAACTTTTTTCTCTAAACCTTACCGTATAGGAGCTACAGCTGTTTTTTTGGTTTTAGTGTCCTATTTCTTTAACCGGCCATATTTTTAATAACAAAAGGAAAGGAACTATTTCCTATTTATATTGTTTTCACACAATGCATTTCTTCAATGTTTTGTGAGATAAAAAAAATTAGTACTTAATTACATAAAATTTTGAAAAAGCTTAGTTCAAAAATGATTTTTTTTTTTTTTTTTGAAAATTTTGAGTTTGAAAATTAATATTTAATTTAAATATAAAAGGAAAAAAGATGTTTCAAGCTTTCCAAAGCACTCTTAAAAATGAGAGAAATGAAGTGTTTTTGTTATAATAAACAGTTTGTTTTTTTAAACTTAATTTTGATCAAAATAGCTAGCCATCACGAATAATAACGGTATTTCTCAAATATTTAAGAGTGCCAACAATTGTACCTTATTAGTGCAAATCCGAAGATATAATATTATCTAGTTGGGATGAGTTGGTTGAAGCTTCAAAATAAGAATCGTCTTCGGAAGGAACCCAGTCAATGTTGGGAAGATTGAAATCTTCCAATTATAATATAATACTGTCAAGGTTTGCTAAGTTGACAATAAAATGAATTGCAAGAGAGAGTTTAGAGAACGAAGAATCGGGCTCTTTGGTGGGATGTTAACATTTAATACATATATTACTAAAGATTGCTTAGATATTTTTACACAGACAAGTTCTATAGACAGATTCATTGGGAAAACTATTTTGGTTGAACAAAAACTATTTCTTACAGCAAGGAGGACTCCCCCACCAACCGAATTAATGACATCGTCATGACGATCTTTACGGAAAACTACAAACTCATTATCGAAGAGTTCTGTGTCTAAAATTGTGGCATTAAGCCAAGTCTCGGTAAGAGCGAAAAGATCGTATGACAAAAATTGGGAATTTTGAAAAATAGTTGTAGTTTTACTACGAAGTCCTCTTACATTTTGGTAATAGAGGGAGAGTCTTTGCAGTTTTTTGAATTCGGACCATACAGAGCGACACCTGATTTTCTTCTCTGAGGAGCAGAAATTTTTTTAACTAATGTGTTAACAGGACAAGGACTTTTCAAAATGGATTCAAAAAAGGAATTGGGAACAGTTATTTTAAAAGACGCTACAAAACTGTTTTGTTTACTTATCTTAGAACATTTAATACTCGATGAATCTTTTATTACTTTCGAGGCAACCAAATATTCTATTACGTCTTTAGTCTCAGTTTCGGGTGATAGACGAGAGATAAAGATAGATTTAGGCCTAGACACAGATAGATTACATTGTGAGATCATCCATTGAGCAGGATTTGTCAGAAACCAGTACCGAAGAAGGGATTTCATAAGTAGCGGAGGCTAATTTAATGAAATAGGAACTTAAATCTTCAAACCCCTTGGAAATTTTACAATGCTCATTTTTTTAATTAGATTATTTAATTGAAAAATGAGCCAAGGAAATCTTTTTACAGTCCGCGCAATACCAAAGGGCTAAATGCGATGAATTTATTTTATCCAGAAAGGAATTATTCCAACCAACACATATGGAGTGGAATAATTTACACACATGGACCATAGCATTCAAAAAGTGCGGCTGAGCCAGACCGATCCAGACAGTTTTTACTAGCGCAAGTCATACCTACTTATTAATGATAAAAAAAAAGAAACAACGAAAAGAAAAAGAAGAAAAAAAAACAAACTTGCTCTGTTACCGGGACTTGAACCTAGGGCTGCAATAAATAGATAAAGAAGTAAATGGAATCAAAACTTACATACAAGGAATCACAATAAAATTTAGATGGAAAAATTAAATTTTAAGCTGGTTTTTATAATAAAATCTAATAGCTTGAGTTGACATGCATGTCAAGTAAAAAATTAAATATTATACACACGATTTAAATTTGTAACAAACAAAAAAACTTGACATTAAGTAAAAAAATTGCGGAGAAAGAAAACAAAACACTTCTGCTAGTAATCAAACCAGTGGTACGACTGTTACCATTTTTGGAAGACAGTGCCTCTGCTGTTAACTATCTTCTAAAGAACCATGTTAAGGAATTCGCACAACATGTTAAGTAGACTGATTCTTCTGTAGTTGGCGCAGTTTAGAGGATCTCCCTTTTACGGTTTAATTTTAATTAATTTAAGGTTTTATAAAAATTGAAATTTAATATTTAGCAAAATGGTCAAGTGTATGAGTTTGAAGTCAATGCGAGTCGCGGTAATGTATGATCAATTTTTTAATGATTCAAGTTCGTTAGCTGAATCGATATACAGGGTGATTCACGAGCGTTGTGCCAAAAAGCTAGAGCGTGTAAGTTGAGTTGAGACAAGAAAAAAATCGTATGGGAGGGGGGGGTCTATTCCCCCCCCCCCCGTTTAGCCAGGAGGGGCAATTTTCTGAATAATTGACTTATTTTATAAAAAAAAATATTATAAATCAACGGCTTCAGTTACAACACCGTGTTATACCTTTTTGAAAAGCCATTATATTTGTTCTGTAATTGGAATTTTATGAGGCCTCAATAAAGTAGAAAAGTATTGGATTTTCCCTGGATTAATCGTTTTGTTCATTGATAACGACTGAAAACTGACCTGAAATTTTTCTTATTATACCTGGGGGCCGCGGCCACCTGCTGGTGAAGGGTTCTACCTGCTAGAGCTTTAGATGATTCAACCGCAATTTTTCTTGAACGAAAAGACCTAAAGGTGAATAAAAGGCATCGCATAGTAAACAACCATTTCCAATTGAAATATGGACTCATCAACACATAACAATGTCAAACTCATAATCTCGAGAAGAGTTAGCGGTCATGCACTTCTGCTACGGTTTATTGTTTTTTCATTCAAGAAAAATTGCTCCTTAAGCTCCTAACAGGTAGAACCCTTCACCGACAGGTGCCCACGGCCCCCAGGCATAATAAGAAAAATTTCAGGTCAGTTTTCAGTGGTTATCAATAAACAAAACGATTAATCCAGGGAAAATCCAATACTTTTTTACTTTATTGAGGTCTCATAAAATTCCAATTACAGAACAAATATTAAAAGAATGGTTAATGTGTCATAATAAATTAATAAAAATAAAGGTCGAGATAGGTAATAATAAAAACAAAGATTTTCTTAGAGAAAAGTGGTCCTGGTCTTTTTTTTATTTCTCAAAAACGAAAAGACATTTTTGCATCCGGTTTTTTGTTTTCGACTAAAAATTAACAATGGCATTGAATTTTGGAAACAAAATTAGTACTTAATTACATACAATTTTGAAAAAACTTGGTTCAAAAATGATTTTTTTGTTTTTTTTTTTGAAAATTTTGAGTTTGAAAATTAATATTTCTTAAACTATTCGTTAAAACAATTTAATTTAAAAACCACATGAAAGAAGATATTTCTGGCTTTTCAAAAAGGTATAACACGGTGTTGTAACTGAAGCCATTGATTTTTAATATTTTTTTTTATAAAATAAGTCAATTTTTCAGAAAATTGCCCCTCCCGGCTAAACGGGGGGGAATAGACCCCCCCTCCTATACGATTTTTTTCTTGTCTCAACTCAACCTACACGCTCTAGCTTTTTGGCACAACGCTCGTGAATCACCCTGTATAAGGTTATAAGATCTACTTCAATACTGAAATAATGAAATTATTGCGATTATAACCGATCTCTAACCAACTTATCCAAGCCAAATCATCTCAAACCAACTCAACTCACATTAAACAAACGTATGAAAATGTTTAATGATTTGAAAGGGAAATATGAATGGGATATTTTCATTCCTTGAAAACTATGTTTTTCTGCAAGCATTGTATCACAATAGCTTTTTAAATTTCGGACGAACAAAACTATTCCAAGGGAATGATTTTCCGGGTGAAACTCACAATTCGGCTGAATAATTATTTACTTAGGCACTTATCCGGCTCACAATTCATGAAGTATCTCAGCCTGAGATATTGCAGCCTTCCATTGTGATCGGTCCCTCGCATGCAATTTCCAGTCGCCAAAACCAAGCGTTCTGGCATCCGCAGTCACTTGGTCTTTGTACCGTAGGTTCGGTCTTCCATGTCGTCACGAACCTAAGGGCTGGGATTTTTCATTTCATTTCATTTATGTCATCTTTTCTCAGCCTTCTGAACTACATCCACATCTTGGTGCAGCTCGTACAGTTCTCGATTGAACCATCTCCATTCGCCATCGTCGCATACGGTACCGAAAATCCGTCGAAGAATTTTTCTTTCAATAGTGTCCAGAACCAATTACCATTTTTTGCTTATCACCCAGCACTCTGCGCCGTAGAGTAGGGCTGGTAAAATCAAAGTTTTGTATAGCAGACACTTTGTCTTTCGAGTGAGGACAACCAAGTTGTTTTGTCAAACTGAAGCAGCAGCGGTTCTCTAGGGTAATTCTACTTCGGATCTCCACTTAGGTGTCGTTTTTGGGATTGATGTTTGTTCCAAGGTAGGTGAACTCCTTAACTTCCTCAAAATTGCTGCTACCAACAGTGACGTTTGTCCTAGGCGGTGGCCAGATGTTGGTTTGCTTGTTGATAGCAAGTAGTTTGTTTTGTCCTCATTCACTTCAAGACCAACGAGTTTTGGATGTTCTTCAATAGCTGTGAAGGCCTCAAGCACAGCTATCTTGGATCGACAGATGATGTCAATGTCGTCCACATAGCCCAGGAGCTGGGTGGATTTGTTGAAGATAAGTGTTTTCCGTACTCACACCTGACATCTAAACCCTGAGCATGTTTGAAACTACTCGGTTACCCATTTGCACACTGCACTGCGTACTGATTAGCGTCACGCGGCACAGCTGAATCAGTTTGTTCGGGATCCCGAATTCAGACATCGCCGTCATAAGCTCTTGGTGGTGAAAATTTGAAAAGGCTGAATAATTTCCTAATTTAATATCTGCACTAGCAAACTCAGCGAAATGCGTCCTTTACCCTATTTTGAAGTCTAGAAACTAAGTGGTTGAATTTCTATTTGATTTGTTTATATGGAAAACAAATCAGTAAAAAGTAATACTATTAAACTATCAGAAATCATTTCGCCTGGCGTCTTAAAGTCAAACTTTGTTTTTCTTTTAATCTGCATAAATCAACTCCGTATAATATCTTTATTTTATTTATTGCACATTTATTACCTTAACAACGCAAGAAGAAAAAATAAAAAAACAACCAAAGTAGTGAAGCATTGTTTTGAGATGAAATCAAGCCCTACAAAAGTCGAATCCCCAGGGAGTAAACAAAAAAACATTAACCTGAATTAATAACGATTTGACCAATTACTTAACTTAAGTTTGTTGTTATGTACAATTTCATATGTTTTCCTACGTTTCGTCGTAATTTCTCGACTTCTACAGGGGAATTTTATGAAATCTGACTCTGAGGATAACTTATATTTAACAATCTGCACTTATAAAATTTTGATTGGATTTTACATGGCTAGGAGACACTATGAACATTGTCTCACAGATAATATGGAAATAAGAATATAAGACTGAGATGGTAGTCTCACAGCCAGTACCTTAATAATGGCGTTATAGTCTCGTAGACAATTTACTTCACACAAGAAACGATTCGCATGCCACGACAGCTCACTATATATTAACACGTGGTTTACCATACGACTGAAAGGTACTGAGAACGTACATGTCAAATTTTAAAAAATAACGGCGAAATACCAGAAGTGCGTTTTTGCGCTGACTATAGTTGACTATAGTTGACTATAGTTGACTATTTCTCGTTTTTGCACGCCAATAGTTACGTTTCGTAACCACAATTGTCGTTTTTGCGGTCAGAGTTAAAGTGTCAAATTGTTACTATTTCTAACTATTCCCAACTCTACTCAGGAGGTGAGTTGAAAATGGTTGATGTGTCAAAGTCTTTTTTTTCTGTTTAATGGTGTTTTTAATGACTCAAAAATAAAAAAAACATTCTGTTCGTGCATTTTTTGCCGTCGTAGTTGTCCGTATCCGTGCCGCCGCAAATTTAATTCCAATCAAAAGATTTCTGTTCGTCTTCAATTAAAAATATTTGATTTCAAAAATATAAAGAAAATAAGATTCCCCTTGCAAATTTTAAAGCTTCACGAGTCAAACTAAAAATCCTCAGTCGCTACGAGGAGATACACACCAAGGAAATGATCGCATTTCCAAGTGGCTTAAAATTCAGCACAAATTTCAAGAATCATTCTCTTACCGGTCCCAAACCCTTCCAATCGAATTGGCTATACTGCAATCCGCAAACACTCCTATTTCAACTGCAACATCGTGGCGACTTGCAGGCTGCCAAAGATGGCCAAAACAGTCAGCGTCTACGTTCGGTTAGTTTACAAAAAGTCATCGAAAAATTCGAGGACATGGACATGGTTTTGGAGGATAAGTTGGCCACTGCCCATGAGCATAATGATTGTCGAACGTCAGTCCGCAGGAACGGCAAATGGAAGTTACTCTGCATGAAAGGAAATTGACGCAGCGGTGAATGGAGCTGACTGAGGAGAAAATTACGAAGATCACAGGAGAAAAGGACAATTTGCAGAGGAAGCTCAATGACGCTCCCGCAGAAGTCAAGCATAAGGAAACCCAAATCAATGATTGAAGGACGAAATCGGCATACATATTTGAATTCATTGCTTTTATGTTTGCAATAAAAAATGTTTAATTAGTTTCGGAGAATAAAGACTTTTTTCATTTATTTATATAAAATCACGAACTAGATATTGGTATTGAGAGTTTTTCACTGAATCTGGGAGCCGCAATTAGGAGAATATCAGGAGCTGGCTTACTTGGAACAGCTTGAAGATTTCTTTATGGAGGGTGGTCTTCAGTCTCTTTCTCTTTTCTTTTCTTGCTGTGGGTTGTTCAAAAATAAATAAATATTTTCT
>CAKKXW010000086.1:33437-44970 GCA_920937365.1 Sphaerophoria rueppellii | reverse complement strand
GCAATGCGTGCCTAAAAGGTGTTTTCGACAAAGGAGGGCTTCTCTTTGATGGTATTTTGCTAACTCATCGACACGTCGAACATTTTTGCGTGGATATGTCCTTAACTGAATATATAGGCCCTTTTCGAAGCATTTGAAAATCCCAGGACACATACAAATGCATTGAACAACATAGGTATAACCAAAGAACTTGTGTACATACCTGAAAAACTTGACTAATTGGAATATGGTCGGTGACACGCGATTTCAAATTTTCACACTGAAAGTGCTTTACCAGACTATTAAGGATAATGGTCAAATGGCAAAAGAAAAGGAGAAAAACGTGCTTAATAGTTGACAGCTGTCTCCGGGGAAAGAAACTGAAAATGAAATATGACACTTACTTGAAGAAAAAAGTGTCATCGAGTCTTATAACCACCTATTCGAATGACACATTTAGAGCTTTGTGTGTTTTTTTTTTCTTTTTTTCTTGGACAAACATGAAGTTTTTTAGGGGAAGTTTTGCATTCGAGAGTAGCGATTAGCGAACTTAACATTATCATCACTTGCACTGGGTACCTTTGGGATGAAAATATAAAGATCTATCGATCTGATCAACAAATTTTAAGTTTCTTGTCTTGTTGAAAGCTTTAAGTACCTGGCTATACGAACACTTTTCTAGTGTCACATCTACGCAAAATAAGATTTAATTATTAGGAATTTAACTGTCGACGGAAGGTGTAAAAATCTGCATGCTTTCACCACTATAAAATGTTTAAACTGAATGCTCCTTAAGAGTGTTCCGGACTGAAATTGAAAATTCTTACTGCTTTAAGCGCCACCCAACTGCAGACGACAAATTTTGAACTAAATGCATCTTACTAAGAGAGAGAGAATCACCTTCCTAATGAAGTTGAACGACTGCACAAAATGTTGTTCGTATAATAACGAACTGGTAAGATGCAACATCTAAATTTGTTACTTTTATGAGAATTTTCTTAAATGTCTATCTGGTATTAAACTCCACATACAAATCTATATATTTAAAAGAACAACCTAATTTTTGTGTTCGTTCGCTAACCGGGCACACTGGTTGACCGATTTTCCTAATTTTTTCTCTAAATGCATGAGGTTTTAGGGTAGAAGGTTTAGCAAAAATAAAATGTATACTTTTCAATTCACAAATGGTTCAATTGTTAAAAAATGTTAAACATTTTGTATTTCGCACTACAAACAAAAACTGATCAATATACGAACACTCAATTTAGTTTGAAAATTTTGTCAAATATTTTTTTTTTTTCAATAAAAAAATAAAAAAAAATGTCAGTGAAGAAAAAATATATTTGACAAATATAATTTTTCTTCGACAAAAAAAAAATGTCAGTGAACGTAGGAAATTATATTTGAACTAGCTGACCCGGCAAACGTTGTTTTGATACATGAAATTTCTGGAGTATGAAAATATGTAGGTATGAATATTTAATTTATTTTTAGTGGGTACGTATTTGTTAATTATATTGTTCTTTGTTATTTATAACGTTTTGAATGTTGATGGAATGTATCATTAATAAAATTTAATCAACACTAACGAACTGGAGGTATTCCACGTATAATTATTGTCTGAATGAAAAACATGGTGTACTCAAATTTAAGCCACAAACAGACATTATTTAGCTTTGAGTCAATAGTCATTGAAATGCCAATCTGATGGGGAATTGAATGCTTTCAAATTGAAATGTCCCAGTTGCTTACGAAAAAATCGTTTTGCGAATAAAGCATTACCACAATTGAATTGGTTGCTCGACAACAATACTACGTTAAGGACAATAATAAAATTGCATTGGATTCAGAATATTTGCGCAAACTATTGAGCCGAAGTTAAACGATCAACAAAAGTACCTATGTGTATGACACCACTAGATATGCAAGGTGTGATCACTGATCAGTATGAGTGGTGGTACATATATATTTTTGTGATGAACCTGGTGGAATGGGGAAATCATTTTTGTTATCATTAATTTTAGCATCAATATGATATGAAATTAAAAAAAAGACTTGGCTCTTTCTTCTTCTGGAGTTGTGAGCACATTATTAGACATAAAACTGACATTACAATATTTCAAAAATGTTGGTAATGGCCATAATATTTGTGTGGGATGAGAGCACAATGGCGCACAAACATTTACTTGAAGCCTTTAACCGCAACTTGAAAATTTGGTTCTCTGAATCTTTTTGTTGCTGAGGACAAACTTTGTCGATTATAACACGGTCAACTGCTGCAGACGAATGGAGTCGTTTAAAAACTTCTCTTTCAGGAAACTTACATTGGCCAATTACACTAGTTTACAAAGTTTTTTACCCAAAGATGAAACTTATGTTAAATGATAGAGTAATGAACCCTAGGTTAAATACTGAAGTTGGTAAAAAAATAGGACGTCAAATTTTTGAAATATTAACCTTAGTGGTTTCTAACAATCTTGTGTGTCTTACCAACAACAAATTCAAAAATCACACATTTATCTTCCTTTTTTGGACTGATAAGCATCTGTTTCTCTCTATTTACCTACATAAACAGTAATCTATGAAGATATTTTTTTCTAAAAAGCCTTGGTAGCTTTTTTCATAAATCTTCAAATCCTGACGAAAACGTTCACCGCATTCATCGCTTGCACTGCTGCTTTAAATTAATACAAACTTTGAATGTGAAGTATATAATGCTTTAGTAGTGGCAAGAGGCTGAATTTTGCGTTGGAACCTGTTATTACCACTAGTAGTTATTTTCTCGTATTTTAATGAGAATCAGAATAGTTCTGCCTGGCATTCAAGGATGCGCTGTCGTCGATTCTTGATGATGCCTCCACTAAAGCAGTATATATACAAAGATACTAAGTATCTTTTTCGACACTGAATGAACGACTGTTAAAACGTTCATCTTTTTATTTTCGGGACCCACAAATATTCCTTCTCTGCCTTTGATATCAGAAAGATTGAGGAAAATGGTTTTAAGTATTTAAGACTCGTTTTACGGTTTTCACGTATATATCTCCGCTTTTTGATTGGAAAATGTTAGGAAAAATATAGCAAAATTTATTTGGATTTAGTTTAAACTGTCTTTTTAGATAGTCTAAAATCAATCAAAATGCTAACTTATAAGATCAATACAACAAAAGCGAACATTAATTTAGCACCAGTAACAAGGCAGCGTAATAATTTAATGAGGGTGTAGTAAAAAAAACTGGACGTGATAAAACTATATTTTATATACTTTTGTAATATGTGGGATCATAGAAACCAACTTCACTATTAATTGTCTTTGGGTAAAAGATTTTTTTTATTTTTGTAAACTAGTGTTATTGGTAAGGCCCAATGTTTTTTTTTTACCAAACAATATCTCAATTCTATCTTGTATTTTCTAAGTGTTGGGTATGGTGAAAATAAAAACAAAAGAACATTTGGAAACAATGAAGAGAATAGTCGGCAATAGTAACACAAGATGAAACTCATGAAACTTTTTGAGTTTCCTATGATTTTTTTGATTTAGAGCTTGACAACGTCACAATTTGTTGATTGTTTGTTGCCTATGTTGAAGTTATGCTGGCTGACGCGGTGCCCCCTGGATCGCAGCGCCCAAGGCGACCGCTCGGGCCACCATACCCTAAAGCCTAAAGCTGGCACTGTACATGATTTGTTGTTTGTTACATATAATAATAAACACTATTTTTATTTTTAATAATTTGAACTGAGTTTTCGTCTATAATAAAAAAAAACAACATAAACCTGTTATAAAAAAAAACTAATAATAGGTGTTTATGTACTTCGTACCCTACATACAAATGTCATGCAATCCTGTTTTAATTCAAGTAAAACTCCCTTACTAAACAAACTATATGACCGTATTTTCCAAGCTCCACCGATTTACTTTCAAATTTTTTTTATGGAGACAGCAAGACAAACACAAAGTAACTGTATTCATCACAAGCACAAGCATTTTGAAAATCCATTAGAAACGACCCACTAATAAAATTCTACTGAGGAATTCAAAGCCAAATTGAAAGTATAACAACCGTTCTCTACCTATATCTATATTACCTTCCATTACTGTGGCATGCCAATAAAATTATCTATAAACTCCGGGATTCAATATCTGCACATTATTACTCATACATATGAGAAAACTCTAAGCAATAGCAAGCGAGTTATAAAAACACAAAGTGAATTTTCATGCCAAAAAGAAAAAGAACAACAACTTAAATATTTCAAAAATATATTTTCTGCTTTCCGGGAGGAAAGGGGGAGATGTAGGCGGAACATTGTTGGGAAACACCAATGCAATCCAACCCTTGTTCGTAAAAACCAATACTATGTTTGCTGTATGATTTTGAAAGCACATCCCATTAGCTACGATACTAATCTTTTTTTATTTCTTTATTTTTTCAAGGATATGGAAATATTGCTCCAAAAACTACGCTGGGTCGCGTGGTAACATTAGCGTATGCTATTTTAGGAATACCTTTGACTCTTGTATACCTCTCCAGCACTGGTGGTGTACTGGCAAAGGTTGCTCGTGAAGTCTTTTCTCGAGCTTTATGTTGCTGCCTGTGTTCAAATTGTGGCTACTGTTGCTACGACGAGAAGCGGATGGCCGAAAAAGAACGGCGCATGAAACGGAAACGCCAACAGGAGGAAATGCGTGCTCGGCAAAGTGCTATGAACGAACCATTCTACGTACGCCCAGGTTCTCTGCACAACAATTTCCACTCGCCTGAGAAACAACAATATGTAGTAAGCCATCATAATAACATGCTGCCCGACGTTGACTCGCTAAGTGCATCAGATTCTCGAGGCTCCATGCATGGTCTCAGTATATTGGCTCCTATTCTGCTATGTCTATGCATGATGATCGTATACATAATGTTTGGTGCATTTGTGCTTTATCGGTTAGAGAATTGGCCCATTCTCGATGGTGTCTACTTTTGTTTTATGAGCTTATCTACAATTGGATTTGGTGACTTGGTGCCTGGCCTCAAAAAGGAATCAACAGCAACTACGTGGTTTTGTTCGGTGTACATAATGTCTGGTATGGCCCTAACGGCGATGTGTTTTAATGTATTGCATGAAGAGATTGTGCATAGAATCAAGGTGGTGGTTGAGTTCAAGAAAAACCCAGCACTGGACAACGAAGATGGAGCTACTATTACCGGCTTTTCTATGCCACCCTGACATTACGCTAAAAACACAAATCTCTATCATAGAAATCCCACCGAGGAGACTCTGGTGACAGGTTAGTTTCTTATCCTTTTCACAAACAATTACATAGCTAAATCAATGTTCCCGTTCTATAGGTACACCAACTTCAATTGTGTTCAACCAAGATACAGATATGGGGCAAATGCAAACCATCAAGGACTTTGTGAATCACGAGTTAGTGCCAATTATAACAATGGACCCGAATAGTGCGCCTAGCAATACGACTCATCTGCTAAAGAATAATGTCATCTCTTTACCCCTAAATAACTATATCTCACAAACAACAATATCTGGCGGTGGTACACAACAAAACCTCCAACTAATGGATAGTTTACCGCCCCCCTCCCAAGCATCGACTGAACCCCTTCAGCCACAGAAACAACAAAAGGTGCAATTGGCTCTTACTGGTGTCTATACGCTGGCTGAAGAGCCTGAGCTCGAAACTGAAGAGGAAAGGAAAGAGGAAGATGATGATGGTATAGATCAAGGTGAAACTACTTAAGTATTACAACGGTTAGGGATTGAAGTTAATCAGATGTAGGTACTTTATACAACGTGCAGGTATTTTTTATCTGGTTACAATCCTTGACGCACAAACTGTAACTCTTCGACAACTGAATTTTGAAAAACTGAACCTTTCCATGGTCGAAAGAGATCTAAAATCTAATAGTAGTCATGTCATGGTTGCAGTTGCATTTTTTTTTTTGCAAACTAAATTTTTTTTATTTTTAAGGTAATCGTTATCTGAATGAAACGCAAATACATAGCAAAAACGGCTGAAAGCTATATAGAAAGGCAATATGAATAATTAGAAGAAAAGATGAGCTTCAATTGCAATACTGCCCTAAAATTTTTTTGTTTTGATGTAGAGCAGTGGTTGCTACCTTCTTCTTAGAAGTAAGGGATCACAATATTTAAATTTTTTGGTAGTTGTTTTGATAATAGTCCAAGATCCCAGGGCTACCAGACGTCACTTATTTGCTGACGAAGAAAACGTTAACGAATAAATAGTGTCAGTATGTAGGTACTACGAACACATGCCTACCTGCTAGCTAGCTTAGACGGCAAATTTTCGGGTATGAAGGGTAATCAAGGTGCAAAAAGTATTTCCTTACCTATCTACTTACTTACTTATCCGGCTCACAATCCATGAAGGATCTCAGCCTGAGGTATTGTAGATTTCCATCGTGATCGGTCCCTCGCATGCACTCTTCAGTCGCCGAAACTAAGCGCTCTGGCATCCGCAGTCACTTGTTACCGTAGGTTTCGTCTTCCTTGCCGCCTCGTACTTCAGAAGACTTTCTTGGCTAGAGCGTTGTCGTCCATTCGCTCGATGTGGCCGAGCCAATGTAGTCGTCTTTTCTCGGCCTTCTGGACTACATCGACATCTTGGTACAGCTCGTACAGTTCTCGGTTGAACGTTCTTCTCCATTCGCCATCGTCGCATACGGTACCGAAAATCCGTCGAAGAATTTTTCTTTCGAAAGTGCCCAATATCAATTAACCTTTTTTACTTATTTTCCAGCACTCCGCGCCGTAAAGTAGGACTGGTAATATCAAAGTTTTGTATAACAGACACTTTGTCTTTCGAGTGAACCGAAGCAGCAACGGTTCGCTAAGGTAATTCTTCTTCGGATCTCCACTAAGGTGTCGTTTGTGGGATTGATGTTTGTTCCAAGGTAGGTAAACTCCTTAACTACCTCGAAATTCCTGCTACCAACAGTGATGTTTTGTCTTAGGTGGTGGACAGATGTTGCTTTGTTTATTGATAGCATGTACTTTGATTTGTCTGTTCTTCAATCACTCAAGCACAGCTCTCTTGGATTGACCGATGATGTCAATTTCGTCCGCATAGCCTAGGAGCTGGGTGGATTTGTTGAAGATAGTGTTTTCCGTACTTACACAGCTCGGATGAGCTGTTTCCCATTTGCACTTTGAACTGCGTTTTGTTAAGCGTCATGCGGGCACAGCTAGATCAGTTTGTTCGGGATCCCGAATTCAGACATTGCCATCAAAAACTCTTGGCGGTTGATGCTATCATAAGCAGCTTTGAAGTCGATGAAAAGATGGTGGGTTTCGAATTGAAATTTGAATATTTGGTCTATCGTTGTTCTGCCTGGCGTAAGACCACACTGTTACGTGCCGATTATTGTGTTGCGGAACGGTTTAAGACGCTCACATAGTACGTTGGATAGGATTTTTATCTATCACCTCACTTAAATTCTGAAAGCTTATTTTCACGTATATCTTAGGCGAGAATATTGTAAGGCTCCCAAATCAATTACTTAACTTCACTTAAATTCTGGTGCTCCGCTTTTATATGTCTCCGCCGGGCAACTATTTTAAAATCTTTTACAAGAAGACATACCGATCCAATTGTCCAATCAACCCTTAACACGTTAGAAGCGCGAGGGCATTATGCATGCGCATGAGACTGAGTGAGACATGTATTAGGACATATTGAACTCTCTCTCTCTCTCTCTCTCTCTCTCTCTCTCTCTTACTCTCTTACAGTTTACTCATATTAATGTGTGCTGTCCTTTCAAACATTTCATGGGCCGTATTTTTCAATTATTTTGAGGATTATTTTCTGCATTTGAGGAGTTCAAAATATATTTTGGTTTGTCTGTATCTTTGTAGTGCCCATGGCGTTAGGGTTATGTCAATTGGTGGTTACGTAGAACGTTGAGGGTTCGAATCCTACTCGTGACCATAATGTTTTTATGTCATATCTCACGGATACTTCTTCTTGCGAAGAACCGACAAAGTATCAATTTTTCATCAAAAAAGTGTCTTGTCAAATTTGCCATTCGGAATCGGCGTTAAATTGAAGTTTTATATTTATTTATTTACTTCAATTCGTTCAATTGTAGTGTCCGTAGCTTAGTGGTTAGGTGTGTTGGCTTCTAAGCAGAATGTCGTGGGTTCGAATTCTAATTGCGCCCATAGTTTTTATTTCATCTTTCACGGGCACTGGCTCTTGCGAAGAACTGACAAAACTTCCAAGAGTATCATCTGTCATGAAAAAGTGCTTCCCAACTTTGCCGTTCGGAATCGGCGTTAAATTGTAGGTCCCCTCAATTCTTCACACGCACCTAGAGAATTGTTGATGAGAGTAAGCCACTTAGGCCTTGGCTCTTCAAGAGCTGTCGCGCCACTCAATTTTAATTCGTTAAATTCTAACATGAACAATGCTTACAAACATAATACACAAAATCTAAGAACTTAATATAGTCTGTTGAAAAACATTAAATTTCAATTAATTGATTAAGAGGGCACCATAATAGTCTTATACTTGAACGACTAAAACTAAAATTTAAACGACCAAGTACTAATGGTGATGATGATGATACAGGTCCATTTATTAATGCAACAATAAAAGAAAATTGTTGGTATTTTCTGTGGTTTGTCAAAAAAGGGAGGTTGATGAAAGAAAGTGTTTACGAATAAGGGGGCAATATAACTAGTCTTGCCATAAGTTCTGTTACATGTTAAAAGTTCAATAAAAAAATTTCTCGTAAATCTTTTACGACAAAATTTATTTCTTACATTAATTAACAATATATTCGAAGAATAAATAAGTTTTATTCATAAGTCATTCAAAATTACCACCTTTAGTTCTTACACAGGCTTTAAATAGTTGTGGTCAACGTTCCTTAGGGGCACGTACAGTTTTGATGGGAATCGACGACACTGCTCTCATCGAAACTGCCTTTAGGCTGTCCAAATTTCGGTGGAGAGTCCTGCAGGCCATGCCCTCTAGCCTTGACCACAAGCTGTAATCCAGCGGTTTTAGATCTGAACTTACCGATGGCCGATCCTCAGCAGCAATCAGATCCGGAATATTGCACCTTACCCACTCTTATATCGTTTTGAATTTGTGAGTCTTGGTAGAAGACCAATCTTGCACTGTTGAATAGAGAATGTGTTAGACCTTTAACAACACCCTTGAGAAGACTTTACTGATAGACTTTTGATCCTGTTTTAACACCTTTTTCGTAAAAAATGTAGTGATGTGACACCTTGATGACATATCCCCCACCAAACCATTACAGTAGCAGGGTTTTGAACTTGTTTGGACTTTTTAGATGATGTTGCATACACTTTATCATTTTGTTTGTTGAAAATCTTAGAATATAGAATTATGGCAAACGGTTAAAAGCATGTGTTAAAGCTAAAGGCGGTAATTTTGAATGACACATTTTTTTCTTCAAACTTATATTATTAACTAATGTGAGAAATAAATTTTGTATTGAAAGATGTTCGAGTAATTTTTTTTTATTGAACTTTTAACAAATAACAGAAATTACGGCTGGACTAGATATCGTATGTCATAGTAAGGTGACCACACTACACAGGCTTTTTATAGAATAGGTCTCACGAATGAGCCATAAAGTATACCTATATGGATCGCGGAAATCACGACCGAATCTTTTAATGAAACCAAGAACTCTATTTGCTTTAAAAGTTAATATGATCGTTAACGGTTAGTTTAGCATCAAAAACTACACCCAAATTAGGAAATACGGATACTCAACATAAAGTAAAAGAATCAAACATGTAATCATAGCCAACTGAAAGTGTCTTGCGTGTAAAGTTAGAAAGTCAGAAGTACCGAAAATGGGTTTCGGGACTAATGACCCACTATGGTGGGTAATAAGTACTATTTGAATTTGTGTCTACTAGCCCACTATGGTGGGTCAGTAATCCCAAATTTATTTTATCTATATTCAATCGGACAAAAGTCCCAAATGAAAAAAAAAAAAACAAACAAAAATTATAGGGCGAAATGAAATATATACCTACCGAGTACCGAGGTCAATAAGGCATTGAGATCAACTGATCAATTCAAATAATCGAATGATTTGGGAAATAGTTTCCAAACCATAGCGGTTTCCTTCCACTTCGGTACAGTATCGAAATTTTTCTGCCATATTCGACCTACAACGATATTGAATATTATTTGAAACGGAATCGAATGGCCCAAACTGAGTTAGATATCTATGAGTTATGGAAGAAATGGTCGCTTCAAATAATTGATAATTTTTTTGTTTTGACTGTTGAACGGATTGATCATTGAAAATAAAATATTAACTAAGACAAAAATGTTTCTCTTCACTACTGACTCTTGGTGGGTCAAAATCACAAACAAACACATCATAACTGTGCAAACTCCAAAAACTGTTAAAATTTAAAATAGTAAAAATTTAACACTAATTTTATTCTATACTGAGGTTACTGAAATCATCATATCCTTTAACCTTCGATCCTTTAGTTTGTATCCCACGACGCCACGACCCTCCTTTTGTACAGTACAATTAGTATGTATATCATTTAGGTTAAAATGAATTAATGATATCTTGTAGCCAATGGACTAAAACACATTTTATAAGGTTAAAGAACTACATTTCATGCATTCAACATATCTTCAATTTTGCCTCTAGTATTTTTTTTTTATTAATTAAGTAGGAGTAATAATACACGACAAAGAAATCAGTTTTTAACTTAAATAAGTTTCTTTTGTGCATGCATTGAACTATTATAAAAGAAATATCGACTGAAACCATATAGGCTTAAAATGTAGTATTAAAAATAATAATTGAACTGTAATTATTAATATATAAAATGAACAAAACACAAAATAGTTGAAGAGCATGCAACTTCACTTCTAAACTATTCTTAGTCATTAACTAGTGATCTTATAGTAAAAGAAAATAATACAAGAAAATCAACTTTCGCCATCATACTTTGATTGTTATATTTGAAATGTTAGTTAATTTGTTTCGAAATTTTACTTGAAAGATTTAATTTTGTAAATTTTCTATGAACATTCGTTTAAACAGGAAGTGATAAGATATAAATTCTCAATTCAGAGTTCCTTATAGTCTAAGAGCCGCTGAAGACCGACCTACACACATCGAAAAGTGTGCCAGGCTATATTAAATTCAACTATATTTTAATCAATAACTAACGCCTCCTTCACCCATCTGTTAACCGGATGGAATTCATCTCAAATTATAGTTTTCAACACACAGAATATGAATATGCAGGCTTGCCTCCTTAAATCTGTGCCAGGCTACCAGGCAAGCCGATGTTAAAAAGGTAAGTATACGGGGTGATTCACGAACGTTGTGCCAAATCCTCCGCAATCAATAACTAATTTTATATCAACTTAAATTATATCGGACCGTGTGAAAAGCTACACACATCCAGCCAGAAGTCGCCGAGAATCTGATATTCCTTGAGACTTAACTCTTAAATATAGAATAGTGAAGGACAAATTTGCTTACAAGTATCTTTTAAATGT
>CAKKXW010000085.1:56961-82246 GCA_920937365.1 Sphaerophoria rueppellii | reverse complement strand
TTCTGAATCGGTGTTAAATTGTAGATCCCCTCAATTCTTCACACGCACCCAGAGAATTGTTGATGAGAGTAAGCCACTTAAGCCTTAGTTCTTCGCGAGTTCTAGCGCCACTCTATTTTCTTTATTTTATCGTAACGTTTTGTCCTAGTTAACGATGTTGGCAGTTCTTTCTTGATGACTGTATTTAACTTGTTTTTCCCTAATTGACCTATAAATTCATTTTTAATCTCTGTTTGTGTACTCACAAATGCTGTATTAATATCACGCTGTGTTCTCCTAATAATATAAGTATCGTCAGCGTACACTAGCAGTTGGACAGAATTCTAAGAGATAGTGCCTCTAGTATTGACGCGGGAGTACTGTAGGTACTATTCTAACCAGTGATGTTAAAGAAGTCGCATGATATTGCATCACCATTATCCAAGGCCTTTTTTAACATCGGAGGTTCGCTGAAATCGTTGACGACTCACATATAGCAGCGTGAATTCCCCTCTGCCATCCTGCCCAGCCTTAAGCATGGCTTTTTACATTTCATCTACATAGATGCTGTAATACGAGGCCTTAAAATCGAAGAAAAAAATGGAAGGTGTCGATTTGTAACTCTTGTAGATGGCGGGCTTTCCTGGTCTAAGGCCTCACTGATTTCGACCTATCACTTTGTTGACAAGCGGCTTTAATCATTCACGTATAGTACTGCGGAAAAAATCTTCTGAGGCTGCAGTTAAAACATTCTCATATCTTAAGAATTGGATAACCAATGCTTAGGTTCCTTCATCGGGCATAATTTCTTCTGACCATATCCCGCAGATGAGTTGGTAAATTTCCTTACAAAGTCGTCATCTCTCGTGAATTCTTGTTAATCGCTTTGAACTGTATCAAAGTATCGGTGGCTTCATGACTTTCTTTGCTTAATACACCACAATTTGAATATAAGCTTCTTTGGAAAAAGTGCTCCATTCATTCAGTCCTATATTCATTCTTTTTTTACTTTCTATAAAATGTCATATTATAAAGCTGAATAGTGAATATGTATTATAAGTTTTGCTTTCGAGTACTATACAAGAAAACACAAAAAAAAAGTTTGGTCTAGGGAACCGTACACAAACTACATCCTGTGAAAATCAAATGTATACAAAAAATTAATAAACAATAATGAACAAATCAAAATTGTTCCATTGGCTTCGATTTTATTGAAAAAGAATGGTCCTCTTGTTACATTTCCTACAGAGACTGAATGTGAATTTTCAAATAATAAATCATAACCAATTTATGTGAAATAATGCTTTGCGATGATTAATTATACAAAAAGTAGGCTATTAAACATTTCAGGACAAAAATATGCTTTAAAATATGTTCATTATTTGAAAAGTGTTCTTTGAAATCATGTCATTAATTGAAAATCATTTAAAAGTATTAAATAATTCATAGTTAAAAAGACATTTTTTTTGTTTGGTAGAACTGGTAGAAATCCCTGAAATAAGTGTTGAGTATCGAAAATAAGGAAATCTTTCAAGCTGTTTCTATGACCGAGCTTTTAATCTTCATGAAATTAATAACATTCCCAAAGGGGAAGAACTAGTTATTGTAAATGCCTATACCTTTTCAAGTTTATGCATTAATCCAACATTTTTTTATTTGATCCCAGCTCCAGCTCTTAATATTCCTAATAGCTCAGTCAGATAGTTAAAAAGTTGTCATCTGTAACCAAAATAACCAAAAAATGAATACAATTTGACATTTATTTTGTAACAAATTGCAAATATTTCAACCCAAAATAATTGTTTCTCTTCACTTTTCTGTAAAAATGAATAGGTATCTATACAATATGCAAACGGCCTTTCTTCCTCAGCCAAGTTCAAGAAATAAAAAATAAAACCAAACTGACCTTTTTCCAACTATGAGTACATAAACGATGCAACATCTTGGCCCTGATAATATAATAACGGAAGAGAAAAAATTCTCGACTTGGTCCATATGTAATATCAACATCATTTGAGGGAACAATATAGACTGAAGATATGGCGGACCAAGTAGTGCAAACAAAGAACACACTAACAATCCAAGTGTTATGAAGTAAATTGTAAAATTTGGAATTTTGCCAAAATATAAAGAAAAACAAAAATTATATCGGATAAAATCATTTCGAGTGTAGTTCACTGCACACACAAACCACTGTACAAAGAACAACCAACAACTACTTCGGTTTCATACGAATGAGTCAGTATATTTTCATTTTTTTACGACTGTGTGTGTAAACGTTGAATGAAGAAGTTGAAACTTGAAACTGCCCTCTCGCGTGAAACATACCACAAAAAAAAAATATATTACATTATCATGCAGCAAGGATCTTCCTTCAGTAAACACTGCACCGAAGAAAATGAAAAAAATAAACCAAACACTTGCAACTGATTTTTTTCTTATTGAGTTTTTGGAAACCCCGACACAAGGCATGTAAGAGCCAAACGGTGAAGTTTTCTGTAAAAGCGAATTCTCCACAAGGAGAGACACAAGAAAAAGCGCAAAAAGCTATTCCAGAATATAAGTTATAATCTTTTTTAAGAGTCCTTCATCGATGGTGTAATACACTCAAGGCTGCGAAAGACGCCAGCACTGAAGTATTTGCACTTGAAATGAAAAAAAAAGAGATGGATATTTAAGTCCAACGAAAGTATGGTAACTAGTAACTTGGGTTATGAGAATATGTTATGATATGAATATGAAATTTAACAATGGACCACACAACCACCACAGCGCAAAAGTTTTGAATAAATTGTCAGGATTTATTATTACTTTACTTTAAAAATTCAAGGATTCTTTTCATTTAATAATTATTGTTTTGCATTTAAGAACTGTTATTAAAAAAAGAATTCTTTGACGTTGCTGAAACCACTGCGTTGGGATTTCTGGTCTTCTTAAAAAATTAAATTATGAAGGAATGCGAACCCAATGTAGTGTCCGTAGCTTAGTGGTTAGGTGCGTTGGCTGCTAAGCAGAACGTCATGAAAAAGTGCTTCTCAACTTTGCCGTTCGGAATCGGCGTTAAATTGTAGGTCCCCTCAATTCTTCACACGCACCTAGATAATTGTTGATGAGAATAAGCCACTTAGGCCTTGGCTCTTCAAGAGCTGTCGCGCCACTCTATATAATGCGAACCCAATCGTTCCGTTGCGTTGTGATGCACTTTTGTTCTGAGGTTGAGGTTAACTCGCCGGTCTTGCTAGGGTTAGAATTAAGGAGTACCAGAAGTTTTAATATAAGTGAAGCCGTACTAACTTCCTATTTATTACACTGATTTTATCAAATATCATAAATCTAGCACTGTCTTAACCGTGTGAATTCGAATGTTTTAGTCTGGCTGAAGACTAGGTATTCTCCAAGATAAGTCGTCTTTTTTAGTCTCCTGTACTGCAAGTTAGGGTTGTAATATGAGAGGAAACGTAAGACTGCAGGTACAATTTACGAATACGAGATTAGTATGTGTGACGAGACCCATTGCCACTGGTTCGAGAAAGTCTAGGTCTGGTTTGCAGAAAATCACGGAAAACTCACGGACGAATCCGGTAAGTAACAGAACGAATTCTGACTACGGAGCTACTAAGTGCGGCGAGACTTATGGGGAGAAATCTATGTCCGGTTAGTCTGATTTTACACCTACTAATCCGGCGGAGACGTCTGCTCATTTTGAGTTCCTGAATTCAACTGAATTTACTTTAGGGCTGGTAGCTAGCTTTTTATAGGCTGTCTGCCTGTGATGGTAGTTGGCCGGCTGTAAGCTAGCAAAATAGTAACTGCTTTAGTCTGGTGAGCAACCGGTTTCCTTCTGTACGTTTCGGTTAGCAACTGGTTTGTTACTGGTTCGGTGCGGAGATAGATGTTTATTAACTGTCGGAAACTAATAATTAATATAATTTTGGGGATCCATTCACACCACGAACGGGAGGCACATGATGTGACTTATATTTTGTGAAAAATAAAATATGGCGGGAATTTCTAATGAGTCATTACAGCACCGTGGAGTTGTAGTGTAATGATGTTTTTAATACAGGAAGATTCTGTATAAACTTGATGACCTTCATTCAACACTCAGGTGGGTTTGACGGCTTTTTATGCTTGGCGGGAATATTCCCGTTTTCATTCAAACAAGTTCAAGATAAACATGAAAATACCCGATTGAATTTAGCACAAATAATAATATAAAGTTGTTCCATAATCATAAAAACAGACAAAAACGGAATTTAAAACGTTTTTACGACAAGAAAACTAATTTCCTGACATTTACCATAAACGCTTTTTTCCAAGGAAGAAAAATAAAAAAAAAACAAAAACAGGAAAACCCAAATAAAACATTCCCACTGAGGTTTATTCCGCTGTAACCGTTTTGTAAGCCATGCTTTTTTCGGTGCTTATAAAAATACTACACAGAGCGCGCCACAGGGACAGACCTCAAACTCGCAAGTGCCAAGTTCTCGTGGCAAGGGAAAAACTGATATTCCCTTAAACGTACTTCTGCTCGTGGTGCATTGAAAATGCAACCGTTTCAAGCATTCGACTGGGAAAGAGGATGAAGATGTTACGTCATCATCATCATCACCATTGCCACTTTCGGTTTCGCGCTCAAAACCCATTTTCTAGTGAGATAAAAACAAGAACGCTTTCAAACAAAATCAAAACACTAAACAAGAGGAAGTGCAACACAAAACAACACAATAAACCAGCCCTCTAGGAGTTGGAAGTTGTAAATGCAGTTTGTGGAGCCGCTTTTTGGCGGTAGCCTTCGGTGGTGGTATTCTTTTTCTCCTCTCTTATGTTTTTGTGCTTAAACTATTCAGACACAAAGCACAAAAGTCCTGTAAATTATTAAAGTGAAAGAGGCAGAAATGTGGCATATTGTAAACCGGCTAAAAGTAACCACTCAATAGACGCCAGAGGGGTGTAAGTTGGGCAAAACAGAAACAGAAGCACAAGACAAGGAAAGGAGAGAGAAAAACAAAACATTTTCATGCCCATGGAGTTGAAAAAGAGTATGGGAATCAAAAGTGAACAAAGCAAAGTGCCTTGCAATGGTCAGTAAGAGGTTTTGAATTGAAAACATTTCCAAAAGGGATGGTAAGTTGGTCTTAGTTTATTGGTATATAGCGCGACCATTATATTTTAAGGATTTTAACACAAAGTAAAAGTTGTATTAAGGGAAAAGAGGACGAAAAGGAAAGTCTTAGGATTAAGGGAATGAAATTGTATACTTTTGAACTGAGATTTACACATGAGCATTTGTAAAGAATTAAGTTGTAACGAATTATTGGGATTTGAGAGATAAAAGGTTTCACAATAAATTGTTCAGTAAGCCACGAACAAGAAGAAAGCCGGTGCATCTGTTTCACATTGTGCTTGCAAAGCATATTGTAAATTTAAGTAATTTTGATTTAAGTTCAAAGCTACGAGAAGAAAGTCGAAATTCCCATCAATTGATTTAAGCCTGGCCATGTAAGAGGCAGAGGCAATATTTAAGTTGAAAGTATAACACACTGCAGTATGGACAATTGTGTGAAGTGGAATATCTTAAAGGAAAAGTTGAACACTTGCCAATGTGAGAGATTTATTTTCCCTTACACAGATAATTCAAAAGTAATACTCGCTCGAAGAAATGTCAAGTCAGAAGCGGAGGCTCTGTCTTAAAAGCTACGAGAGCAAGCAATGTATTACCGTAAGAGGGTGATAATTTTTGAAGGGCCCACAAGCTGTTTGCTCCAACTTGTCCTGAAAAATGACTTTAGTCTCGTCGCAAAAACCTTGTAACGGGTCATTCATTTCGTGGTTACAAAATTAACAGTCATCAGAAGTGTAACAATTTTAGTTGAGTCTTCGCCATTTACGACAATGGATCGCTTTACAATCGAACAACGCGTTAAAATTATTAAAACTTACTTCGAAAGTGTGTTCTGTCCTCCCTTCTTTGGCTCTTTTGTCATGAATAAAATTCTTGTTAAACTGGAAGGATGTGGCGTGAAGGCTGTTGCTGACGCAACAGTAGTTTTAGTAATTTTGGTATCAGGAAAGTTAACGTCCGTGAGTACTGAGATTACGGAGATGGCATTGCTAAAAGTTAGCAGCTGGGCTACAAGCTGTGACTTGGTTTTCAACAAAAAATCTGAATCGATGCTCTTTACTACCAAAACAAAAATACTTTTCTCGTTTCAACGGTGAAACTCTTTCCTTTGTTCCTTTGTTAAACTGGAAACATAATATTGAAGAAAGGGTCAAGAAAACTAGCACAGATTTCTATGAATTGGAACAAAGGGGGTTTGCAATCGAAAATGATTTTGTGGCCGTAAACAGCCGTAGTCCGTCCAATCTTAACCTATGGTTCGTTTGTTTGGTGGCCCACACTAAACAAAGCCTAAAATATAACAATATTGAAAAAAGTTTAGTATTTTGCAGCGCGTTAAGACTAAGATAATAATCGAATAGTTGGTATTCTAAGCCCTATGGTCGTACTAACCTCATCCATCCATGGACATCTTTTCAACAAAAACCGACTACTGCTGACCTCAGTTCGTATTTTAAAGTTATCATTCAATCCCGAAAAGAGTGGGATGATGACTTATTGACGAGAGGCTCAAAGATGGAGTTGGTGCAGCAATTTTCTCCGAGTCTTTAAATGTCTCCAGGTCCTTTCGGCTTTCTGATTGTGCTAGTCTCTTTCAAGCTGAACGACTCATGATTAAGGAATCATGCATGCAGGCGGCTATTCAAGCGATTGACTCGTTCACATCATCCTCCAAGTTAGTCCGACAATGCCGAAATGAGCTCGAAAGCATGCACATTGCACTCAGGGACTCACACTTCTCTGGGTTGCGGGTCATATAGTGGCATTGAAGGGTCAAGATCTTTTCAATTTTTCTCACTGAACCAAACCACAGGTGGAGTAGCCTTACCAACTGTATCATATCTAGAAAGATATGGCCCACCTTCAATTAATCCCGTACTAATGACCTTATATTTTCAGAGCACAATGGCCTGTTGGGGAACATGCATCTAAGCTGGGCATTCCCCACAATACTTTCTGTCGTAGGTATGGGGACCAGCGAGAAAAGGAAACTGTTCTTCACTTCTTGTGAAAGTGTCCTACCCTAGCCAAAACGAGAGCCAAAACATTGAGAAAGTCCTTCTTCAATGACCTAAATGAACTTTCCGAACTGAGGATCAAAGATTTGATATCTTTTCTAAATGTGACAAAGTGGATATGAGGCGAATTTTAAACTTGTTGTTACAATACCTCTTCGATCTTGATATCGCCAGCTAGCGAACTCATCCTAATCGCTCTTTTAATTTCATAGGTCAAACGAGTTAATTGGGTAACCGAGCTAGACTGCTCGTGGCCCCCATTTCTACTACAACTGCTACTAAGAAGTGGTAGTTTAGGGGTTCATGCATAGCCACTTCTTGTGCATTACGCGATGATGGAAGAAATTTGAAGGGAATGGAAACGTTTCTGTTCTGACTTGTGCGTCATCGAAATGCACGTTCAGTTCAGTTGAAAATATTGTTGCGCGCATAAATGTTGCTCATGATCCTAAAACCCAAATTGAACGTGTCGTATACCTCACGTCGGCTTATTTTGCATTATGACTCCACAATTGGAGTCTGCTCAAACGATTTGTGTAGACGCCGCATAGATAAAAAGGAAAAACAAATAATCCAACACCTCCTCTGTAAATGCCCGGCACCCTTCAACAGGCAACCCTTACTTCGATAATACCAGAGAACTGGCAACGATCGATAATAGAAATGTCTCTCCATTTTTTAAGTTTTTAAGTTCTCAACTCTTTAATGAGTAACTTTCTTTAGTCCGTGGCTTAGTGGTTAAGTGCGTTTGGGCTGCTAAGCAAAATGTAGTGGTTTCATTTCATCTTTCACGGGCACTACCTCTTGCGAAGAACTGACACAACTTTCAAGAGTATCAATCTGTCATGAAAAAAGTGCTTCTCAACTTTGTAGTTCGGAATCGGCGTTAAATTGTAGGTCCCCAATTCTTCAAACGCACTCACTTGTTGATGAGAGTAAGCCACTCATTTGTTGATGAGAGTAAGCCACTAAGGCCGGTCCTTCAAGAGCTGTCGCGCCACTCTATTTATTTTTTATTTTTATTTATTACCATAGAACCGCCTTTGTTGACTTGAGTTACCGCATAAATCCATCTGCCATTGCTGTTACGATTCTTAACTTACAACCTGGTACGTCGTACGACCATGGGAATAAGAAGGACAAGAAGAAAACAACGCTAAACGAAACAAGATCAATACAATATAATTTCGTTTTAGCTGTTGATGTTAGTACCTTACCTACATGTTAATTGAGCGACTGATTACTCAGCGAATGGCTTTTTTTCGGTTTGGTTTTACCGGCATGCATCGAATTTTTCGGGAATGGAGAACAAAAGACAACCTAGAGCTATTCCAGCTGTGCCAAGATGTGGATTAAGCCCAGTAAGCCCAAATGGAACGACAACATTGGGTCAGCCACTTCGAGAAGAAATAGGCAATAGCTCACGAAAATGATGAAAGCAAATTAACGGAGAAATAGAGAGTGAAAATGTAATGCCACCTCTGGATTCTGGAGGTGCTCCCATCAAGGAGCACCTCCCACGCAAGGAGCGTATGAATATATTTAAATTATTTATCAATATAAAATGAATATAGGTAACATTTTCCAGACTCTAGCACCAATCACAAAAAAGGACCTGCGAGTAACCAATGTTGAGCTTCTTAGAATATTTAAATTATTTGTTCGAGTTGATGAAGAAAAAACAAGCCTGTCATATAAATATTCAGGCGTTTGAGAATGTATTAATTTAAACATAAACTTACAAATGTCAATTTTAAAATATGACATCAGAGATACACCAAATACACAGTGTGACAAGTGAGAAACATGATCGAATCTTCTTAACGAATATACGAAACGAATACAAGCATTGAAAGCAACATTTAATTTTTATTTGCTGACTGAGCCCATACAGCTGCATAGAGGAGAACCATATGTAATGATTGGAGCTAACAAGGTTTTAACCAACATAAACTGAAACCCTCCACAACTGCAGAACACCACGAAAAATACCACGAATTACCTGCTTAACATGATCCCCCCAAATTAATGTTTTATTAAACACAAAACCTAAATTTTTAACGGTTGTGTTAAAAGGAATTACAAAGCCATTTTAAATTAGGTTAAGAAAATAAGAGGTATTCAAACAATT
Organism: Sphaerophoria rueppellii; assembly: GCA_920937365.1. Lineage (NCBI taxonomy): Eukaryota > Metazoa > Arthropoda > Insecta > Diptera > Syrphidae > Sphaerophoria > Sphaerophoria rueppellii. Next base: position 72,993 of record CAKKXW010000085.1, on the reverse strand, counting down.
CCTATTCAATATTAGACGATTTTTGACACTCCATACATGAATGTATCCCAAATCCTCATTAATGTTATAAATTGCGTTTTCCAACAAACCAAGGGGAAATGAATAGTAAATTTGCAGATCTCTGAAGCAAACAAATCAATGAGGGAAAATACATTTAAAAAATTTGGCGCTCATAGATTGAGTGTTGTTTGATCGCATCTTCTTAGTTTCTCATGCCAAAGTCAAGGATTCCTAAAATACGTTTTGGAAACCTTAGCAAAATCCAGTTAATTGGTGTGTACGACTTGGATGGTCGTTTAAGTTATTTATATATTTTAGCTATTAATTGCTGTTCATTGTGCTGTCGATAAAAATCTCTCATCCAAGTAATTTCCTTTCATGAAGATACCAATCTTCTTATCCCCCAAAAACGGAAAAAAATAACTTTTTTGTTTTGATCAGCTTTCAAACCAGCAATTTCCTTTTTTTGCTGTCCCTTGCGTGTGATGCTGCGTATTAAATTTGTGTACGTTCTTTTTGTATCTTCCGTTCATTTTTTGGCTTTTGTTTGAAAGCACCCCCAAATAAGGGTGTGTGGTAAGGGTAACAATCGTGGCGGGTAACTTCCAAACTCGAACGATATGGATGCATCATACAAGCAAGCTGCATGTCAGAACGCTCATAAAACATGCATCAGCTGCGATGATGAAGTTATGTGCATTCCCGTTTCCCTATGAAAGAGGGTGGTATGGTAATGTTCCTCTTTTTTTCTTCATTTGTTGTTCGAAGGGAACAACCAAAAGAGAAGGATAAAAAGGATAAACCTGCAAATACGACAAAAGAAGTAAAAAAGTAAAAAAGTAAAAAAATACCCCAAACCGCTCACCACAATGTCATAAAATATGAACACCCTTAATGATCCGCAATAAATTATGCAGCCTTTGTTGCAGAGCCTGAGCAGTGTCACACAGCACGACACAACACACACGCCCCCGTTTCTTTCAGCTCATATGGAATTTTGCTTAAAAAAAAACAGCTTATGGTAAAACGATAAGCTTCATGCCGATGATGATGATGAGGATGAAAAAGACGATGATGTGCCATGCCAATGCTGGTGGGTGTGATGTGTTTGTGTTGCAAGTTTATCCAAAACTAAACCAAAACGAACAAAAATTAAGGACACACACTTATATGTACATTGCGAAAAGTCGGTAAGACTTTTTTTTTCAAAGAAGTTTTTTGTGAGGCCCCACAATGTTTGTGTTGAACTTTTATGAGAGCAAATAATGATAGTTGCAAGGATAATCGTTAAGAAAATTTGCCGTTAATTTTTGTCCGTTTCTTTGTGTTGTGTTGTGTCAGTAGAGTAGTGTTGTTTCAACACTTTATGTTATTTTCTTTTTTTGAATAGTTCAAGAAAAAGTGATGTCTGCGAGTTGAGAGATGTTAATGATTTATGAATAATTTACGAAGAAATTTCGTTACACGCTTCCGTGGTGCTAGATGATGTCTCATAAATTTATAATAATTTTGGAGCTACAACAAGGCGCTGTTGAGATGGTAAATTAATAATAATTGAGATAACGAGGTATTGTGGTGTTTTTTTTTTTTTGCATTGAGTTAATAATAACGTAGCTAATCATAATGAAGCTTACATTGGTGAAAAAGTTGGTGTTGTCTTTGGAAGAAGACTTTACTATTTAGGATCTTTTACGATTACTATATGCTTGTTGCATTTCTAAGACAAGAAGGGAGCTTGGTTAGCAACAAAATATTCGTTTTAGGCCTTTGGGTGTTTAACGGGTGAAATAAGCGGAATTATATTTCGATTTGGAAATATGTAAGTAAGCAAGGCTGTTCTTGAAGAGTTGATCTTCAAATATCATATTAACAAGGGTTTTGGTACATTTGGATTTTTGTAAGAATAATACATGTATGCTTAGCAGTTTAAAAGAAATTTGTTTAAATAATTCATTTCAATTTAAAAGGAATCTTCTGCTGAGCGCTTTGCAAATTTGTCTATGCATTTTTAACTTTGCTTGATCAAATACCAGTTTTGCTGTATTTTAAGCAGATAAAAGACTATTTGGAAATTTTGCCTACAGTAAAGTTATTGTTTTGAAAGATTTCAAAGAAATAATAAATAACCTTTGACAACATTCCGTTCTGTTGAAAGGGCCCTAGCGACATTTGAGCATAGTCATTCAACTTTTGAAACTTAGGAACCAGGACTGCGAGGACTACAAATTAAATATTAAAAGTCGGCTTAAAAACTTAACCTTTCGGATTTATTGTCATAAAAAGACACAAGTGTCAGAAATAGACAACTGCCGCAACGTCAAAGAAAGGGGTCTTTTCTTTGAAGACAAAAGACAAGTCGGCATTTTACTAATTATGCGTTTGCAAAAGTTTATTCACATTGCTCAAGGAAAAAATCTTCAAAGCTGGGCGGGATATTGTACGTAACTGCCTGTAGCGGAAAAATCTGTTCTCCGAGATTGGAACGTGTTTTATAGTGCAACGGTCACTGACTTATTCCAGCCAGACATACTTCACCAGTTCATTGAATGATTCCGAAGAGTTGTTCAACTTCAACTTTTTCTTCATCATTATGTTACGATTTTGCCTAAAGTTACATTATAACGACAGAGATAAAAGCCCCAAATCAAAATGTTGCGAAAAGTTTGAACCTTCAAGTTACAAGGTATCTGCCAAGACTAAGGCATAATTCAACGCAGTTCACTTTCTTTAACAAAGTATTATCTTCCTTTTGTGTGATCCACAAAGCTTATATTATGATCACACTTCACTCACAAAGTCATGAAGAGCTTTTTTGAAGCAAAAAAGGTCAACGTCTCAGCATTTCTATTTTACGTTATGTGAAGATAGTAATATGCCATTAAGAAAAAAGGCCAAAAAGTGCATATCACGTAAGAAATTACTTTTGTTTACCTTCTGATGGTTTAGGCTGCACAACTTAGTAGATTTTTTCAACACAAGATTTATTATTTTTATTCGAAGTATTCACTCTAATCACATTTTCAAATTTTACAGATATTCATTCTCACTCAGTAAAATATAATGTTCTTCGAAGTCGTTATTTCAATGCACTCTTTTCTTGTATCTTCGTCGAAGAGTGGGAAGAATGTAGTAAGAGTAAAGAAGCAATACCTCTTCAAAAACCTAAATTATAGCTGCCAGTACTATTATACTGTAATTTTATTTGAGAAGATATGAATAAAACTTTTAATAAACGCCATACATAATGTGGGCCTTGTTGATTTCCTCGAAACAAAAGAGCTGAGGTTCGAACTTTATTTTATTTATCTTTATCATCTTCTTATTTAGTACAAATAAAACAAAATGTAAGCATGTATCCAATATTTTATGGTATTTTTCAAACAACTATCAAGCAATATTTGTTATCATTACATCCTCCAAAGATCTGCTTTAATTGATTTTCTGCTATTTACTAGTTTTATTTAATGCCCATAGACAAAAGCACAAAGTTAGTGGAGCAATTACTGAACTTTAAACATGAACAAGAATTGGTCAGAACCTCTGCATCATATGTCCAAACGTTAAAACAGAAGATAATACAAACTCAAGGAAAAAGCCTTGGAAAAAAATCGGAATTCCGCTCTGAAGTTTTCGCAGCAAGCGATTCTCTCGAGGTCGGTTTTCTGAGCCCATACACTTCATGTTTGCTTACATACCCAGCGATTGAGAAATGTGCTTCATCGCTAAAGCAAATGTTTTTGGAAAAATCATTGTTCGATCCATTATCGTAAATGGCTAATATTTTGACAATTCAGATGACAGGTAAGTTTGACACATGTCAAATGCCAGCGCTACCAATTTGAAACCACGAAATGAATGACTCAATAAAGGTATCATAAAGGAAGACAACATATTTACGAACGGGCGGGCACAATAAGGATTTAAGTAATTGGATGTTGTTTTCTGTTGAAAATAATAACGATATAGATATGTTCGTATGTTTACCAATAATATAATTAAACAACATGTGAATGGGTCCCTAGCATGTAACCGCAGTTAAACAAAAACAGCAGTTAGTATCCCCCATTTAAAAAACTACCCCCATCTTCTCAACCACAAAACTCATCCCAAGGACAAACACAACACAAAACCAAGCCTTCATGTAGAATACAACAACTGGAAAAAAACAAACATGTCTCTCATTCTCCTATTCTCTAAAATTAGATATTTATGGTCAATGAGATTATTTTCAAAAGAAACTTTCTTAAATATTTTCCCCACCGCGTCTTTGTCAGTCGGTCTTCTGTCCGTTTGTTTGTGCATATGATGTGTTGAGGTTTTAAGCTCAAACCCTTCTCCCACAACCTTCAAATATATCTCCCGCATTTATGAATGCCCGCAGCTATACGTATAATCATCAAAAGACAACAGTGCATTGAAGTGCACGAACGCCACGAGTGTGATGAGGTCATAATTGTCGAGGTTTTTGAGTGTAACCACAAAATTTCCACATGCATTGTTTTTCAGAAGAGAAAACTCAAACAAACAGAAATATGTTCCCACCAACTAAACAAATGTTTCACGATGGAACTGTATATAATATTTGTTTTTAGTTGTTGTTGATGTTTCCTGGTACGACTGTGTGATGATGGCAAAGGATAATGCATAAACACATGTAAGCGTTGGTATGCATATGACTTGATGTAGCCACATGATGAACAACTTCCTGTTGAAAGTTGTTCTAAAAATTTTCGGATGTAGTTCTGTTTAATGTCGAGATGTTCTTTATTTCATCTTTTGTATAGTTCGAAGTTGGTTTAACTTTTTGGGCATGCCAATGTTTATCAAGGGAACGTCATATGGTTACAGTATTAACATGGTTTTATAAAGTTAACATAAGTATTGACGTAAATTCAGTTTGGCACTTTATTTTAAATTTGATTTTACCTTAACCGTTGAGGATATAACACTAGCACCTGAGCATATTGTTGAGTCTACGTTGCTTATCTATTGTATCAATTGAATTTTAAGACTGGACTATGATAACAAAAACCTGAATTTGCAGTCACAATTTAGAAAGAGTAGAGAGTTGTTTTTCAAAACCATAAAAAAACCAAGGTTACTAGTTATCTTGTTTACTTAAATTCTTGAGAAGTTTGGTTAAAGCACTCGTACTTTTCTGCGGTAGGTTCTGCATGATGGAAATCGATAGTGGGGATCTTTCGAAAGTAAAATTCTTTCACCGATATTCGAGCTGATATATTCCAGCAAGCAAAAATGAATGGACGAGTTTCTCAGGATTTAGCTGCGGTGAAACTGTTTTTATAACAACAAAGTGCGTTTTGTTTTTTGTTTTTGTTTCTTCTGCTAGTGTCTATTATTCATAAAGTTCGCTTCTTTGCATAGGTAAGGTTCAGGATTATATCGTCTCCCTTTTGTTGTTCATCACAACAATAACTTTTGTCTGGAACGAGGCTAGTAGTGGAAAGAATCTGTGAGTAGGGCCATAAGCATCCAAGTCTATGGTTTGTTATGGAGTATACTGATATGCCTATCGACTGATATAGCAGCAGTTTCGTGTTTATCGGCTGCTACAGCTTCTTTTTCTGAAAACATTTTCTGACGACGAAATCATCATGATCTGATTTTTTTTTTATTTATATGCAGCCACACGATTAAGATCATCAGCTCGATTAGGATGAATCAAAATGTCAACGTGTGTGGGTAGCAATGAACCACTTCAGCTTCAAAAGTTACCTTGACTAACAGCTTATTAAGGATTCAAAATTCTCTCATAACTTTGAGGCTACAAGGTCTATAAATAGATTGCGTGGTTTTCGTGTTCTCAGTATGTGCTCGGCCAATATGCAGTCGGTACCTGTGGCTTTTTGTCACTTTCCAGAGTAAAAATCCTGTGAATGCTTCTAAGGCTGATTGTTCTTAAATATTTTGCTAAGGGTGCATTTACTATCAGTAATAAGAAACTATCATCATCATATCCGAACGGATTCAGACTCTTAACAAAAAAAAAATCTGATAAAATCTTGAAGGCGATGCACTTTAGACTCTCAATAAATAACAGATCACAATGTCTTCCTTTTTGTAGACCAAGTTAAGGTTTCAAATTTCAATCGTCGACCATGATTTCTTCCTTTAATTCTTAAAAATGTTGTACTCCACTTCTTACAAAATCGTTTGCTCTTGCAATGCACAATCCTACAGCTCAGACAACTGCTTCAGTGAATTTATTTAACTCAACCTTCGATAGCAATATATCTCCATTTCATCAAGGAGGATTGGGAGTATTGCTAGTATAGTTCATCTTTATCGATTTAGTTGCAGAATTAGATTTTTCACAGTCCTTAAGAAAATAAAAGTGTTCTTCAGCATTTACTATGATTCAACTATATTCCGTTAACTCGTAGTACCTTTGGCGCAATAGTTACATATGTACCTTGTCCGTGGACTAGGACCGAACACTTCTCTTGTCCACCATTTACCTACCTATTTCATCCTTTATTATTACTGCGAAAGTGCGAAGCATAGGTGTTGCCACTTGGTTAAGTCCTTGATTGATACACTTGGTGGATCAAAGAATAACCTAAGTCTATTTGAAACAAGACTGCTGTTCACAGTGATGGTTGTTAATAAAAGGTTGAGCTGTTAACTCTTGTCAGTAACACTTATCCACTGAATAAGCGTCAGCGTTTGCCCTGTTTTTAAAACTTCAACCGACAGTGGATGAAATGAGTGTCTTCAAAAGGAGTCTCCTGTTCACAGCCAAGCGTGTGAAGTAAACAGTGTGAGTGGAAATACTAATAATCAGTCGGAAAAAAATCGGTGAGAAGCCCCGACAAAATAAATGGGAAGAGTGCCTTCAACCAAAAAGTTTATGCCATGCAAATGCAAACCTCTCTAAGGCGTTTCCTTTAAGCGCGATGAGCACTCTACCGAAGCGCAGAAACTGATTTTTGTTTTCAGTCACGAAAATTCCTCTCATGGATTTTTCGGTTGGTAATGCATGTGAATTATATTAACACACATACAAAATGGATTCGGTGGTTTTCGGTTGCTATCTTTTGTTATTCTTTGAAGTTTCCAGGGGGGGGACGAGTGGTCAATGTTCTTACATCTTCTTTTTATCAAATGTTTTAGAATACCGTCCTTATTTCCTTTTGAAAATTGAAACTAATGGCCAGTAGAACATTTATGTAAGTCGATCTCTCAAATTCTTCTTTTAAAGATTAAAAATACATCCGGGCCTCAATCTCTTAAACTGACTGAATATCAAAATTGAAAAAGAAGAGATGCGAGCATTATATTTGTACGTTCTACAGTATATTTATTTTTCTCATGCTCATAACTTTCGTATCATAGTTGATATTTTACTTTCTTGATTTCGTTTGGAGCTACAACAGTATTCTTTTCTTTGTCGTCTTTTCCTTTGACACAGCTACCGCTCTAAAACAAATGAATAATATATAAAAACCAATATAAGCTTATGCGTTTTACGTTGCATAGAAATAAAGTCCTTGAGATTTATCTCAAATAAGCAATGCGTATGTGTATGTAAATATGGGGGAGAAGTTTCGTCTTATAATGGAATAATTATATTTGCTGTTATATGAAATACGTCTGTCCGTAAGTAAAAATGCATTCTCTTTTAGTTGTCAAACACATTTTTGCAATTCATTTGAACGGCAAACACAGCCAACGACATAAACGTTCTTATTTTTGGTAAACATTTTTTATTACAAAATTCGACGAGTTCGGATAGGCAGAGCAACTTATGAATTTATGGGAATTCCAGAAAATGCTAACATTGTTAAACAAGACAAAATTCAAATCCACTAAATTTCAAACTCAACTTTTATAGCCTCACCCAATTACCATTCTTCAGTCGCTAATCTCTCAAACCTCCACTACTTGCCATCAATGCCGGTCTAGCAAATCTTTGCGATGATCATCAAAAAAGCAATCCGCTCAAAAACCCCAACCACCTGCTCAGGTAATCACAAAGAACAAATGACTCTACCATCCGGTTTAATATCCGATAGGGTATTACAGTGGCCTTACATGTGTCATCAGGTGTTACGTTGTTGCTCAGCAAGCAGTTCAACGCACAAACCAGCCCGCGAGACGGTTTCAAGTAAACACTGTTTATCGTTTCGACTGTGCGTTGCAACAAATTGCATTTCAAATTCCTTGCTGCCAAAACTTCCAAAAAGCCTTTTCACACAGTACAATACCTAACCACTTTGGAACTTTCGCGCTAAATGCCTGTACGTGCATTTCTAACGTCATCATCATAATACGGCTAGTTTGGAGGTAGACATGCCTAGAGTACCTATAGAAAGTGCAACTACATTTGAGGCATTATGCATTCTACCACTCTTATGGCATGACAAAAACAGACGCGTGAACGTAGTGTGCGGAGGACTAATAAATTTTCGAAAATGTGCAGCCAGTACCGTGGTTTACAGTTCTCCATTAAAAACGGTCGCTGTGTAGTAAGAGGAGTAAGGTATTCAAAACTCTATGAGCAAACATTTCTTCGTCTAGTTGCGAGTAGAAATTAGAAATTGCCTTAGACAGAGCGATGAAGGGTTGAGATGAAGCAATTTTAAGTTGATTAAATTTTTAAATATTTACTTGAGATCTACGTTGATAGCTCTTATTTAACATAAACCCACTATTATTTGTATTTTTTAATAATTTTGCAAGCATCGATCGTCTAGACAAGTGTGTTTACATTTAACGACAGTTCCAACGAAGGGGGAGCAAGTGTGCAAAACTGCGATGAGATTGGTATATGCTAGTGGACAAAATGTTTGGACCCCTTTAACCAACGGTCCGAGTACCCGAGAAAGTGGCTTCTGTAGTTGAGAGTATAGAACCAATTTATCAATATAAGAGGCATACACAAAAACAATAACACAAAGATTGCGGATTATGAAAAAAAAAGAAAATAAACATAAATACCAGGATACAACATCGCTTTCTACCCTCTGAAATATCATTTTATGTTTGTTCCTATGTACACTTTAGAATGTATTTCCAATAAACCTATATTGACCCCACCCTTAATGAAGTACGCAAAAATCGAATATCCAATCAAATTGCATTTCAATTGATACTTGATCCTTTCTCAATTACCACTTAGCATTCTACACGCCTCCTTCTTTCAGGATTGATATATGATTTTACATCAGACGCCATTATGTCATGTCAATCATAATTTTTTGCTTTGCAGTGCGTATCGAGAAGAAATGGAAAACAATTACACAAGAAAGGGTTTAAGTTATTTTGAAAAATGGCTGCTACCCAGTCTTGATGTCAATGCCCTCAGAAGAAGCATTCAAAGCCAAAAACAAATGTACTTTGGCATCGAGTTTAAATTACCAAACTTGTTTGCAGGATATTTGCACATACGATTGAATTTCGTTCCTCTCTCATCGGGCACTAATTACCTAATGAGTTGATATTTTTGTGTTGCACGCAGCGAAATTAGCACAGCTCAGAGTGTTTAAAACAAAAGAGGTGGGTACTTAAAGCAATCGTAAGTAAAACAAGGGAATCTTACTGCGACACCATTAATACACGCAATTAAAGGGAAGAACCTGTACAAATGAATGAAAAAGAAAAAACAAAAACGAAATAATAATAAAACAAATCCAACGGTCTTACATGGTCGCTCATGAAACGTGATGTTTGACAAAAAAGTACTCAAATTGAATACAAAACTTCGATTGGCAAAAAATGCACACACATGAGGTGAAGACTGTCTTACATAAAATCACCACAACGATGTAAGAGCATACCACAAACCAGACCAAAGAGGACAGACTATCAGTCGAAAACGATAGATGGAAATGGAAAGACAATAATCATCTCGACCAAATTGGAACTGGTGACAAAAACAAATTATTCTTATAATTCCGAGTTTTGTCTCACAAATCAGAATCCAGCGTCGTCGTCGTCTTTTGTTTTGGCGATGGTCTTTTGTTCGTTTTTGACATATATTCGAGGGATTACAAAAACCACAATAAAAAAGGATTCACATGATTTTTTTTATTGTTTGGAAGAATAAGATTGCGATTTTTTTGTGGAAAGATTTGATGTAAAGTTCGTGGTAATTATCCACAGTTTAACCCTATTGTCTAGTCGCTCTGTTGGTCTTGGTATTTAAGATGAGTAATCAGAGATTTCAATAAAACTTTTCTTTTTTTTAATCGAGACGAAACTTTTGGAAGGAGATAAGATGATTTTATCTAAAGAAGATGTAAGAGCAGGGAATAAAGTCATGAACAAGGAGTAAGTTTAGAGAGGAAGGTAAAAGAAACCGATATGTAAGTTTGTTCATTTTTCAGTTTTTGTTTTTGAAGTGGATTAATTCGAATCGGTTTTCTGCTTTAAGAAGGAAAAACGGAGCAGTTTCCTGGAACAGGAAGTTTTCAATGTCTAACGGCAACAGTATCGGTATCATCAGTAATAATTTATTACAACACCAAAAACAACACGATGCATCCGATTGTTGAGGGACACGTATAAATTGAAAGAAAATGATCATTTCCTTCTGTCAACACGGAATATATAAGTAAAAGAAAGGAAATATAGAACTTCGCCAGCGAAGCGCAGAAAAGGCCAGCCATCGAGCGATAGGAAGGGGAAGGATAGGCAGTCGGCCGCTCTTCTGTTAATAAAATTATTAACAGTAATAACATTCCCTTCCTGGAAAAAAATGGTCCAGCCTACAGCGTCTTTGAATTCAACCAGGAAGGACGTCGCAGTAGAGGTAGACCTCGATTCAGGTCGAGCACAAAGTTGATAGAACTTGGCGTCCGAACTGGAGAAAACTGCGAGGGAGCAAGTGGTCTGGAAACGCTCCTTGTCCGACCTTGACTGTAGCGCCACCTCAAATAATAGAAAGGTTCTTTTTCTGGACTAACAATAATAGTAGACATTGAAGATCCATAAAGTAAAATTTTCTTTTCGTTGACAAAACAACGTTTGTCGGGTCGGCTAGTCTAAAAAAAAAAAATGAAAGCAAACAAAATTTCTTAATGTTAAGGTTAACAAAAAACTCAAGTAAATAAGGAGTATACAGTCGAATTCAAAAATATTTCAAAGCACCCTCCTCCGACTTGTTGGTGTCTAAATAATTTTGGAAAGACTAGGCATTTACTACCCAGTGCCATTAGCAAATATATTTTTCCCAAGTTTTTATGCATTTATCCAAAGCGAGAGTAATCGTTCTTCTTTTTAAAAAAATTTAACCACAACGTTAGCAGAGTAATGCGGCGGATGCATCAAAATACAGTCTGCCCCTGTCTGCCATAGGATTTGAAAACATGTGAGAATTTTATTGGTCTGTTTTGCAGCTCCATCATGATGCTCGATCCTCGTAATCATCATCCATTGGGTAAATGAGCTTTGAATGTTTTAAATCTTTGCAATTTGCATACCAACTCTTGGACGGATTTGTATAGTAAATAACTTTGCGCCACTCTCAACGGCTAATAATCCCCACAACACACAACTCCCATCCGAGCAATAACAAGGTTATAGAGTTTATTGTTTTTCTCATGACCGAAAATTCCACTCCGTGTGGTAATTACAGTGGGCACACATGCTTCGACCAACATATCACACCCTGATGATGCCTTTTTGCCGACGGCAAAACCCCATCGTCATCATAGTCATCATCAACGTCAACTTTGCCACAACTATCATTATCATCACCATCACGGCACCAGCCAGCAGCGTAGAAAGCTGCTTCGACACGGACACATACGACTTTTGAGCTATAGCTGGAGTTGGAGTCGAAACTGACATGGATCAAACGAAACGATATATGTACCAGTGGTGTAGCTTGTACCCAAAACAACAAGGAGTTGGAGTTGCAGCTCTCAGATTCATGACATGTAATCCATCCGCAGGTTGATGTTGAGGAAAAGGGATATTATGAAGCAAGCGGATTTTGTGAGGACAGGAATGTGCCACGTTTTAAAGTTCTCGGACAGAATCGAAAGTTTTCGAGTTTTACGAGGGGAACAGTAGTCGATGTTTGTACATCCGAATAACATACATAATGTGTTCTTTCAAGAATTTTGCTGATGAAATCCCAAATGGAACGTGTTGAAAGCACACAGAACATTTATACGAGCTTATGAGCAGGTAAGCCGCATTGTTCAAATGTGATATTACACGGGGGGGCCCTTATAAGTGGACGGAATTTATTCGTTGTTTTGGAATCTAAGGATTACGCGTGTAGTTCATGATACTTCCAGATTTATGATGTTGAATTTGGTAATGGATATTCCGTTATAGTCATGTGCCGTCTATGGACAAGAGTTATTGTTGCATCGAGCAGTTTTGCAAGGTGGTGAATTTTATTATTTTATTTAGACTTAACATTCGGCTCAGCTTTTAAGTCAAATTTTAAGTTTCTTTAATAAGAAACTATGAGTGAGTCGCAGGTGGCTGGTTACACAAATTATTTGTTTCAGGATGTTGCGTCAGAAAATTCAAGCATTGATTAATTAACTTTAACTTGATTAAAAGGGTGGTACAACAGTTCTCAAGAACCAAGGCCTAAGTGGTTGAGTGCGCGTAAGGCATTGAAAGGACAGTTTTATTCTGATTCCGAATGGGTGAATGAGCAATGTGAGCAATGATATCTACTCTTAAGGCCTTTTCAGTACTTCGCAAGAGGCAGTACCCGGCATGCTTCCAATTTCACTGATACCCATATTATACATATACATTACCATTTTACCACGGGTACTTCTTGCTTATGAGAGGAATTTGTGGTTTTGAGCCACTTTCCAGCTAGTTCTATCCTAGCTAGCTTGTGCTGGTGCGCACCTTGCGCTTGCGTTAGTGTCTATCTAGATTGGAGTCGAGGATATAACAAGCTGACGCATTGATGCCTTTTGTTCAGTGTGCTTATGAATATCATGATCACTTCGCAATTGAAACAATCCGCTCCAAAGTTAATCCGAAGCAATTTTCTTCTATAATTCTCATCAATTTTTAACTGGTCTCATGCTAAGGCATGAGAAAGGGAATTACTTGCTTTCTTCGAAACGTAACTACCATATCTAGCTAGCTTAGAGTCGTTGCTGCCAATAGTGCTTCTGGCAACTGCCGAGACGTCAGTTTTAGATTTCATTTTTATATAACAGTATTATCTTTATCTTACCTCATTGACATAATCGCTGCTACGTGTGGGTGGTGTGGGTGTTCTTAAACGCTGTACCTCGGAGGAATTTCTGAAAATGACTTCTTTCAAGTTCATTTACTCCTCTAATACATTTTTAGAAGATAATAGAAACTGAGCATGCATTTACTTTATTTAATGGAATTCCAATTTCGAAAGTTTTGTTTTTTTTTTTTTTAGCTAGCTACAAGAATGTGATGAAAGTGCCTTAGGCTGTTTCGAGAGGAAAGTTCTTCGGGTCATCTTTGGCCCCGTGTGCATTGAAGGGGAATGGCGAAGAAGATACAACAGCGAACTTAACGGGTTGTACAACGACATGGACCTAGCCAGAAGGGTCAAGGTCCAGAGACTCAGATGGCTCGGTCATTTAGAGCGAATGGACACCAATGCTCCGGCCCGGAAAGCCTTCGACACTATTCCCGAGGGACGTAGGAGGAGAGGAAGACCGCGACTCAGGTGGCGCACTCAAGTGGAAGAGGACCTCAATCAACTTGGAGTGCAAAACTGGAGACGACTAGCTAAGGATCGAGCTAGCTGGCGGAGCCTGTTGATTGAGGCCCAAGTCCACAACGGACTGTAGCGCCACCTTAAATAAGTAAGTACGTAAAGTGGTGATTCTCATCAATTCTCAAATCAACATAAACATCAATTTGGTCAAAATTATAAATCATTGCATAAAACTTTCCCCCTAAATTCTAGTAAAATCAAGTGCAACCCACACATACCTTTGATAACCTAAGAAATGGAACAATACATTGTTGCGTTGACCTCAACAATTCCACATGTGGATCCCATAGGTGAATGAATCCTTTCTTGCACTTGCTCCATGGAAGTGTGTAACAAAATATTTTAAGAGAGCTTATAGCAGGCACAGTCTTACGACCAATGGTTTGCCAACATAGTAGACTATGTTATACCAACGGCTCATCACTTAGTGCAGTGTTAGTCGTTAGATTAAGATAAGAGGGGACATTTAAAGGAACACTTCATAGAATACCTTTTAAGGCAAAACGAGTAAAATTTCGTTGATTGTAATGAGGTGACCAAACTTGGAAAGCGTATTCTAAGTGAAGACGAACATAGCAATAATATTTGAGTCGCGGAACTACTTTGACCAACGCTTTATAAATACAAGCATTGAGTTTGCTTTATTCACGATATTGTTAATGTGCCCAGAAAAATCTAATTTAGGGGTAAAAAAAACTCCAAGATCTCTTACGGAATTAACACGGGTTAGAATGTGCTGTGAGATAGCGTTGTCATATGAAGACGGTGCACGCTTCCTTGAAAAGGTCATTGTTTGACATTTTATTGGATTAAGATTTAAACTATTTTTCTCACACTTCAATGCAAAACTATTTATGTCATCTTGTAGAACATCTTGAATAGATGTTTTTTGTAAATCTTCATATCATCTGCGAAGATGAGAATTTTGCTATTACGTACACATAACGGGGCATCGTGTACAGTTAAATGAAAAATGGAGGGAAGCCATATGCATTTAGTTTGAATTTTATGATGGCGTGAGAGAGTTGGTTTAAGGCTTTTGAAAAATCTGTATAGACGCCATCGATTTCCTAACCACATTCCAAAGTTCTAACACATTGATTTATAAAAACAAGAAGATTTGTGACTGTAGAACGTTTCTGCATTCAACCATGATGTTGCTGGCAGATGATGTTCCTGCAATGAAATGCCAAACTTTCACAAATAACTTGTTCGGACACCTTAGGAATGCAGGAGAGTTTAGATATTGGTCTATAATTGGTGATGTTGGCCTTATCCCCCTTCTTATAGACTGGTATAATATAAGCGTTTTTCCTAATTGATGGCAATTTTCCTAATTTTAAAGACACTTCGAAAAAATAATGGAGGGGAGGTGCTAACACACCCTTACACTTTTTTAAAACAACAGGTGAAATACCATCTGGACCACTCGAAAAATCTTCTTTCAGAAGAGAAAGAATGTTTATAATGTCATCAGTCTCTACTGAGATGTTGTTAAACAGTACTTATGGACAGGCACGAAATTACTGAAAGAAATCTTTATCCACAACGGCGGGGGAATCGATAAAAGATTTGCTGAAATAATTTTCTTTTTTTACTTTTTTTGGAAACAACTTGAAGGGGGGTATTTTCAGATGGTAAAATATCATCCATTTCAGACGATTTGTCAACCATTAGTGTTGGGGTAGGGATGCTCTTAGTGATAGTAGCTAAATTTGTGACATTAAGGTTCAAGTCTTCGAATCCCTTTGTGATTTTTATGAGCTCAACTTTCAGTGAAGACAGTTTGAAAGAAAAGTGAGCCAAAGATATTTTAATACATGTGGAACAATACCAAAACGCATTCTTGGATGCATTAATTTTGTCTAAAAATGCGTTGTTTGAATCAACACATTTTGAACGGAATAGGTTTCCACATGGAGCGTAGCATACGAAAAGAGGGGATATACTGGTTCTGTCCAAGAAATTTGTATTTGCGCAACCCATGACGTTAATTTTATATTAAGAAGAAAAAGCGTTGTCGTGTAGAATACAATGGATATGCACAATCGTGTTTTCAATTCGACAAGATAATGACCCGATTCAATTTAAGCTTTTGCGAGCGTTTGCAATATCATCGATTGATCTGAATTCTGGAGATGTTCTTGTCAATATTTTCATTTTTAAGTGATGGAAATATGTGCTAGTTATGATCAAGTTTTATTCCGCAGCGAAATCACTCAGTCTGAACCCATTACAGTGCTTTCCAGCAATCCTCCCGTAAAGGTCTTCTTTCCGAAGCTTTTTGTTGAAATCACCTCACTCAAAGTTATTGTCATATATTT